>JAJKFI010036019.1:0-21860 GCA_029204185.1 Lerista edwardsae
AGGAGCCAAGAATTGTCGTTCTTCTTCTGTTATCCCTTAAAAAAAAAACACCACAAGTTACAATTTTTAGGTTGTCCTTGAAGCATCCATTATCACCAAAGATATAGTAAACAAGTTACAACGAATACTGTGAATTTTATGGGTTTTTAGATTTTTCTATGTCTGCTCTTGTTCTGCAGATCTTAAATCCATATTTTTGGCCTGTGTCTCATTGCCCCTGTGTTGTGCTCTTTGACTGTAAGTCACTTAGGGTGCAATCCTAACCAACTTTCCAGCACGGGGTAATGCAGCCCCAAGGTAAGGGAACGAACACTGCAGAATGCAGAGCATGCCCCACTGGCACAGCTATGTCAGTGCTGGAAAATTGCTTAGGATTGTGCCCTTATAAACACAAGGAACTTTGTAGATAGATTAGGTTTTATTGTATGGGATAACACTTAACATTTGCATAGTGCATTCCAAATGTGCAAAGAGCTTCACATGCACTATTGTGCTGCTGTCCTTACAACAAACCTGTGAAGGTAATTATTATGCTTCCCACAATGCAGCTAGGTAAGCTAAGGAGGAGTGGTTTGTCTAAAGCCATTCCTAGAGAAGCACAGAGTAAGAAGAAGCAAGATTTGAAATGAGGAAGTCCTAATTCATAGCTTAGTCTCTTGAAGTGCAGTCCTGGCATGTCTACTCAGACGTAAGCCAAATGGAGCTCAATATGACTTCAGGTGCTATCCTAACCTGGAGTTAGGCAGTTAGGCCAGCAAAGTTTGGCTGGCACAAGGGGCACCATATAAGTATGTTTGGACCACTCTCAGAGTCAGAGAGGTCAGCACACAGACGTGCGCCATCCTCCCTGACTTAGAGAGTGATCTAAATGTGCTTTACGGTGTCCCTTGTGCCGGCCAAACATTGCTGGCCTAACTGTGCCAGCCTAACTCCAGGTTAGGATTGCATCCTCACTCCCATATAAGTGCATATAGGACTGCAGCCTTACACACCACTTTACAACAACTCTGTGGCACTGAATTTTATACTGGAAACTAAGAAGTGTTGCACTAATCAGAATAGTACATGGAATCAGGTGTGGACATATTTTCTGGCATGCTATTCCAGATACTATCTATGTAAAGAGGGCATCTTTGGAACAATTTTTATACCTGGAACAGATTCTCCGCAAATACCACAGGATGATTGTATTCAAATGTAATGGCAAGATTTTAATAAATGCTTGTTTTAGACCCTGCCTTTGTTTTTCAGGCAAAACTTAGCACACATGGCACCAGTTTCTGAGAAGATCCAAGCCACAGTTTTCTAAAAAAAAAGTCATGTTCATAAAGTTGCTTTAAAGTTGCAAAATAAAGGAAGGAGGAACAGGGGCAAGGAGGCTGCAGGAAGGGGTGGATCCAGCAGCATTGGTGAGCACTGGATTCCATCACCGCCAGCAGCAACCTCCCTGTCACCTTTATCTTCTCAGACCTGTACCAGCTAAATCAGTGGCACAGGTATGAGGAGAGCCATTATGAGGAGACTTACAAAAGGAAAAAGAGATTTAAATTCTTTTTTCCCTCTGAAGCCTTCTGCTTCACCAAGACACACTGAATACAACACTCGGCTTTTTGGTGTGAGGGAGGGAGAAGGATAGGATTGGCTATGACACTTTCAAACATCAACTATTTATCCAATTTAGTTTGGTTTTACATTCTTGATAAGCATACTCTACTGCTTCCTACTTTGTCAACTGTTTATTTTGCATTTTAAATAAATTTCTGTTTACTGTTCACCTTATTAGACTAACTGATGTGGTGACATAGTGAAGTGACAAATGAGAATATTTCAAAAATATGGAATTCCAATTCATTAAATCAGTAATATTTACAAATAGTTTTTATGTAATGGCAATTTTTCAAGGTTGAATCCTGAATCGGAGCTCACTTCCTGTTCTGTGTCAAACAGGAGGTAAGCTCCAACTTATTAACAGAGCTATTTTCAGCATCGGGGAGGCCCATGGAGGTGGCAGAGGGCCTCCCCAACTCTTCTGAACCTCCCCAGGACCCCCCCCCCCCCAAGGTAGGGCACATGCCCCTCAATGCCTGTGGCCATTTCTGCACACAGTTGCCTTAGAGTTGCAGAACCCCGAAGTCTCCCAGAAGCCAGGAATGACAGCACAAGAGGTGAAAACCATAGAGGTCAGTGTATCCTGAAAAGAAAAATGTTGAAAATCATTGCCCTGAACCAATAGCTGGTGAAGAGCTGGATCCTGAATAAATGCAATGGAAGCAAACCGAGCAAAAAACATTATAAGCAACGGTTAATCATAAAATAAACATCTACCTGATACACAGGGACAATGTAATATTTTTACCTATTGATTTTTGTCTTCTTACTGTACCTCGTGGTACACCCAGAAATGGGCCTTGAGAACTCCCAGGTACTGTAGGGGGCATCACAGCAATCCCTTGTCTATCATACATGGACTATAAAAAGAAAGCAAATAATCATGTTCAAAGAACGAAATACATATAATGTAAAATTCTATTTCATTCTCTCATATTAATCTGATTTAAGAATTTGTGAAACCACCTGGTTGCTCCTACACCACTCCAGTAAAACATGTATTTCTGCCCATATGGCTAGCCTACAGCACATTGCCTGTATATACTATGCTGGGGAGTTACCATACTGTTGACACCTGCTTCATGGGGGCAAATGTCACAAGTATGATACGGATCCATGCAATCCGTATTAGTCATACAGGTGGAATCTATACACGTCATGAAGAAGCGCAGAAATTACAGAAAATATGCAACTACCACAATGCTGAAGGTAATACATAAACTACAAAAAAATGGCTACTGCTACATCCTGAAAGAGGGACAGTTGCACAAGTCTCCTTTGGGAGTGGGAATATTTGTTCCTTTACCCAGGGATAAAACTCCGCACTCAGACATGCAGTAGCGAAATAGCTGACACAGGTCTATGTGGACTCAAGGCTACAGGATCAGGTCCAGGAAGGAGACTAGGATTTGGTGGCTGCTTCTACGGCTGAATCCACCCCCTTTTAATCCACCCACCCCAGCCTGCTGCCTGGCCATTCTGCCCTCCCATGCCCGTTCAACCTCACCCTGCCCTGTCATGCCTCCCCTTCCAAACTTACCTGTCCCAACAGGTCCAGGGAATCTGCTGGTGTGTGCGAGAAGCCTCTGGCCTTCCCACCAGTGCTCTGGAGGCACACAACTCCACATTGTCAGAGTCCCTCTCACAACTGCCATAAGGTAGTTAGTGCTGATGGAACACTCGTTTGGCCAGCACTAAATCCCAATGGGTTTTGGATGTTAAGGGGTCTAGCAAATGATCAGGCAAGGATGGAGGGTATGACCCACAAAAGTAGAACAGAAGATACCACTCCAAGTCCTGCCTTCTTATCTGACATACATCTTAGTATTCTGTACACCTATCCAGAATATTAGTATTCTATACACCTACCCTGGATAGCTGGCAGTAGGAATAAAGGGTATAGCCAAGTCTTTCATAAGGCGGTGCCCAAGCCTTCAGATAACTCAGCAGGAGCAGGTCTCTAGCACAGGCTATGGTGTGGCTGAATCAAACCTTCATGAGCACAACCTTTTTTTTTTCTTTTTAAGATACAGAAATATATTGTTTTCCCTGCCTACACTCTTTAAATTCATGATATTTTGGGACAAGACAATGTAAAGAAATTTTGGTCATATCCACAAATGACTGGTCCTAGACCCTACCCAGTCCTGGATGAGGGTACCCTAAAATCGTGGAAGCTTTATGGAAGCCTGCTTGGTGGAAGCCTGCTCAAAGGGAATGCATATTCCACTGGTGCTACTTTTGGATAGGATTGGGCCATTGGTCAGTTCAGAAGCATACATAATAAATCATGCAGATAAATAGGGTGATCATATAATTTATCTTCTGAACTAGGACACTTCTGAGAATGAAAGGGAATGCAAATATTAATTAATTAAAATCATAAAATTTAAAATAAATAATTCAAATAATATAAATAATTTTGAATAAACAATTCAAAAAATTATTTATTTATTCACTGACAAATTGGTCTTTATATTGATTATCCGAACATTAAAAAACATAAGCAGAATTATATTCTTTATACACACACACACACACACACACACACACACACACACTTATTGGGAAACTCTTCCAGCCCTCCAATTAAGATAGACAAGCTTAACCAACCTAGTAGTTTAAATTAATGACCAAATAAATTGGCTTTATGAAGAGGCAGAAAGCAATGTACCAGATATCAGTGTGACAAGCCAACCAAGACTGAAGACACAACAGAAAAAGAAAACAAGGATTAATAAAGGGGAGTCACTTTTATGAAGAGGCAAACAACAAAATACATGACAACCAACCAAGAGGGGGAACAAGCAGACTGAAGATACAAATCCCGGAAAAAGGGAGTGAACTACAAAAAGTGAAAGGTAATTGCAAACTCACCCTCTTTAGAAATGGGGAGGGGGCCGGGAAACAATCAAATAGAAAAGCAGAACTGATAACTGCCAATAAAGGGGACATACGGAGGCTGGAGGAATGTAAAGATTAAAGGAAAACAATTAAAAATAGGGGGAACTGCGAAAAGTGAAAAGAAACAGCAAACTGTCCCCTTTCAAAAAGGGAATGGAGAACACTGTGCCGTTTCAACTGGCAACGGCTAAAAATGAGGTAGCAACAAGGAGGCCTGAAGTCTCTGCTGAAACTGCAACAAAAAGAATATGCTGGCAGGTCCCAAGCAGGTGCGCACAGAGGCCTGAGCGTGCCCCATGGCTGGCGCTGAAACCGCGCCCCCCTGACGTCGCCCTGCCCCCGCCCGTCGCTCAGACACGCCTCCCTTACCCTGGAAATGCTCCATTTCCAAGCGTAAGGGAAGCGTGGGCAGGTGGGAGGGCCGAAAACTGCGTGGTCTCACCTGGACCGCGTGCAATGGTGCCCCGCCGCTGCCCCGTGCCCCATGGCTCGTGACATCCTGCGCATCGGGTAAGATACGCGCCTGGGTCCCAGACACCGAAAACAGCTAGCTGAAAGCCGTAAGACTAAGGAACTGCTGCTGCTTGGATCAAAACAAGGCTCAGTTTCTTTAAGCCAGGCACCAATTGAGGCCTCCGCCTCAATTCCAGGACAGAAGAGAAACCAGGGGATTATGGGACAATAGCCAGAATCCGGGACTGCCCTGGGCAAACCGGGATGTCTGGTCACCCTAAGGATAAGGCGATATTCTACACATGATGTAAAATGTCCACTAAGCTCATTCCTTAAAAGCTAAGAAACTCCCCTTCCATCTTCAGCCACTACATCTCTTCCCTTAAGCATTGTCATTCCTTGAGGGGACTTTTTTGAGGAAGAGGGTTTCCCTGCCAAAGTTCTTAGTGACTGGAAAAAAGTTAAAGGTGAAGCTCTCCATGCACCTTTGTGGGCCGTATGGGAATTCAAAACTCCCTACAAGAGATTGTTCCTCTGGTAACTGTTAGCTTCAAGCAGTTGTTCTTGTTAAGTATGCACCTGCAACTTGCCTTTTCTTCAAAATCCTTCTGATTGAGGATTGAATCCTTTAGCTTAGATCCTTGCAAAAAAGTGGCTGAATCCCCAATCATCTTCCCCATCTTACATCACTTAACTAGGTTAGGCCAGAATCAGAAAGCTCTCCCTCTGTTATTCCAGAGGAGGGAGACTTCCTATTCATTCTGAATGTTGTCCTGATAATGAGAAAAACCCACAACACAATTGTAGGATCCAAATGTATGTTACCTGCAATTGTGCCCAAATGGGGAAGAATAATTTAGGTTGTATGAAGTGGAGATGGCTGACCTTAAGCCAATGTGACCAGTGGTGTCACATTGGGCCCAGCACTTTGGGTTGCCCCGTACCAGCTAAGTGAGCATATCACTGCCTGCTGCAGCCAGGATCTCTATGGGCTGTAGGTCTGTGGGGCGAGCAGAGCAGCTTTACCTTGGGCCCTCCCACCTGCCCCCGTCTCCAAACAGCCCAAAATGGTCCTCCTGGAAGCAGTTGGCGTAATGTCATCATGCCACAACCAACTATTTCCAGGTGCCACGTCTTGCATGTGGCACCACAAGCACTCTTCTTGGTGAGTGCGGGGCCCCTCAGGGAATGCCCCACATTGGGCCCTGCTGGCTCCTGGAGCCAACCCTGAAGTGAAGATATGACACTTTTCTCCTAAAATCGTTTCTGAAGCTGTTCTTTATTTATTGACAATGAAATACCATGCCATGTCAATGGAGTATGAGGTTTGGAACACTTCTCAATTTCTCCAGAAACACTGCTAAATACAGCAGGTCAACTGTTACTCATCTGTTAAAAGATAACTGGGAAAGCTATGATAACACGAAGTGATGTGATGTGAGGAGGAGAACCATGTGCACAGCCATAGGTCTCTGAAATTTTCACTGCAAAGGCACACACTGCTGAATTTGCAAGGGCATTTCAGCTTAAAATGCAACTTGCCTCTTCAGAAGTGAAGCAGCCTTGGGGAAAACATCTTTCATTGCTCTCATCCTTGCATATATTTAGTCCAGCTGGATCATGACCTAATACAAGGTCAGGCATTTTTGTTTTCATTTTAACTAAAGCACTGCAGCTATCCTTCAGTCCAGAAGCTAGATAAGTTTTTCTTGTAGGAAAAAAGAAATAAAAAGCCCCCCTAATAATTCATTTGACTCATAACTTTCCAACATCTATTTCTCACCTCAAAAAAGCATACAGAACATTTGACAAAGGAATGGGAAAGACCAAAATGATATGAAGGATGAAAGAAGACCCCTTTAAACAGATGATACTTTTTGGTGATTTACCTTAGATCTTGGTGTAGCTGTAATAATGCTTTGGTCTATATAGTTCCATCCCCCCTTGCTGGTCTTACTGTTCTTATTGGGATTTTATATTGTTTTTGCATATTTATGTTTTCAGTGTGGTTCTTGTAAGCCACTTAGGGCATTTGATTTGGGAAGGGAAAGGCGGGATACAAATCTTTTAAATAAAGTATATAATAAATAAATCCAACTAGCACAGATCTAGCAGTGGCTAGGAATCATGCTAGACCAGCATTTCTCAGCATCTGTCCCCCACTGTACCACTTCACATGGCCCACCTATTGGAAGTACCACTGGAAGTAACCGGCAATAACGCATAGGCAGTTACTTCCAGATTGGGAGGCCAGACAACGCGACAAACACCGGTAAGAGGCTCAAGGTGGCTGGGAGGGTTTTTTTGAGTGAGCAAAAAGCATATACTTGGAGTTCTGCCAAGCCAAGCCAAGCCAAGCCAAGCCAAGCCTCCTGCTGTTGCTTGTTGGGTTGCGATACTGGTTTCACTGCCAGGCAGAGGGGGCCTGGGAGTTCTATGAGTACAATTGGACACCACCATGAGTACCACTGGTTGAGAAATGCTGTGTAAGACAATAATGGCAGCCTCAATTTCCTAGTGCAATAGTTAGACCTACATGCCTTTCTGTTCCTCAGCAGAAGAGCCACAAATATCCTTGTGCTACTACCCATGTCACATGAAGGTAGAGCCATTCCCGGCTTGCAAGCACACACGGCTTGCAGCAGTGGGGTGACGTCACTGCACCCCCAGCATGGCTGCCCTGCCCCAGTGCGTTGCTTGGCCATGCCTCCCTGAGCCCAGAATTGCTCCATTAAGGAGCAATCCGAGGACAAGGGAGGGCTGCAAATCATGTGAGGGCAGGAGGGCTGAAAACCATGCGGGTTTTTCCACTCTGCTGTGCCTTGCTGCAACAGGTGCCCGTCACTCTTATCACACACACCCCCGTAGCACCCTCCCTCTGTCTCTGCATGAAGGCCATTCATTTGGTGACTGGATTTATTCAGATACATTCAGTTAACCTCTCCCTCTCCCATCTGTTCCACTCAAAAAACCTTCTAAACTTGCATCCTTATATTTGAGAAATAAAAAAAAAAACTTGCTGTGGCCCATTCTCTGGCTTCCAATAAAAAGGCTTACGTAATATCTGGGAAATGTCCAGGTTTTCGTAAATCACCCAGGATAAAGAATCTCCAAATGTAAGGCAACCTCCTAGAATGCCTTTGTACATCTTGCCCTTCAGAAATGTGGAATTAGTGTACCTTAGAATGTGCATTAAAGTACAGTGCAGAAGTGTCTTAAATATGTTGGGTCCAGGCTGCTAAAGACTTTATCGATCAAAAACAGTCTTTTAAATTGTGTTCAATCAATAATAAGGAACCAAGGCACATCCAGCTGCTGTTAGGAGGTGGTATGCTATGTCCTGCACCAGCTACAGCCTATGAACCGCCTTTCAAGGTAGCCTAAAACCAGCTGTGGACCCAGCCAAAGGACTACCCTGGGCAAAGAAGGAGCAGCATCACTTCCTCCGCTGCCCCCCCCCCTTGAGCCACTCCGCCATGCTCCACCTAGGGGTGTTTGAATACCATTACTATGGATGAAATTCAAGCATACTATATACTATATAACATTCTACAGGACACTGAAAGCCCAAGGTAGTGCCTCAGCATCCGCCAGGGCTCTATTCCCGGAACCCCTGTAAATGCCGAAACCTGTGGATCATCAAATCCGTGGGTCAGGCACTTTAGACCCTCCAAAAGTGACTGAAGCTGTGCTCTGGTTGCACCTGGAGGGTGTCCTGAGGGCTGGGTAGGCCACAGGTGGCCTCTCCAATCCTCAGAATGCTTTCTACGACAAAAACAAGAATTACTTCTGTTTTGGGGGGGGGGACAGGAAGTGATTTTTATGCCTTTATAAGGCATTCTGAGGGCCAGAGAAGCCCTGTGCAGCTTCCCCAGGAAGTGACCATAGTGTCTATCACAGCTCAGGTAGAGTTTGGGGGGGTTCAGGATGGGCCTGATAAGGGCTCAGTGCAGGTCAGGGGACCCACACTGAATCAGATCGATAGATGAAAAATCTGCCGATGATCACTTGTATCTGTGGTTCCACTTGTGTTTATGCAAAAGTAACTGCCTTCAGTAGGACTTTCCAATCAAGTATGCATCAAATGGTAGAATTAATTAATTCCCATTTCTTGTGGGAAGTTTGTGGAATGAAATCACAGGCACAGATCAGAATGATTGAACACAAACATGCTTGGAGGCTTATTCTTTGCAATTAGGAAGCTAGTAATATCCATATTCTATCACAACTCTTAAGCATACATTATAGGCATCACTCACATTCATATCAGAGGCTGAGGGAAAGCATCTACTAGAAGGTCGTTGTTTAATTGTTGCCACTCTTGAGTCAACAGCTGCATTGTCTGGAATTCTTGATGGCTTCGAAACTGGTATAATTTCATCCACTTTATCTGTAACATAGAAGTATTTGCTAAAATAAATATAATTTGCCCCAATATTGAAAATTAAAATGTTGCAATGTTAAATAAAGAATTTTACTTTATAAACGATGCAAAGTAAAAGGGGATTTTGGCATTTTAACAAGGCAATGCTTGAGCATCATTAAGTCGTGCAAGCCGAGCACTTTTATTGCTGCTGCGTAACATGCATGCTTTAGTTTTAAGCCTGCATGCAGTTAATGTTTACTTAGTGTGACTCGAAAAACAATCCTCTTCTTCAAACCTTCAAAATGTGAAGGGAAAATATCTATATAGAAACGGAAAGAAGACCTTTAGAAATAGTACATCTGCAGAGCACTCTTCCACACAGCAGTCACTAGAATTTTAGTGATATTTTAAGACAATTGGTATTTTTAAGTGCTCGTTATGTAATCTACTCTTGATGTCAGACTATATGGCAAAACCAACTATCACAGCTAAAACAGCATCTTTTCACTATCTTAAAAAACAGATAAGTGTTTTATGAATTAATTTCTTATTTAGGTCTAAATACTAACTGTATCATGTTAAGCCCAAGCAACATTCAAGTCTTCATTAGAACTTTCTTGCAAGTCTGGTGATTAAATATATCAGGCTGATTTTCAAGGCCACAGTTCAGAACTTTCTTTCAGCCTGACTACAATTTTCCTGCATTGCCTGTGATGAAATGGTCATGGGAGGCTTCCACCATGGGCTCAGACTGTGTCATAATATTCAACAAATCTTCTGAGTGTTTATTGATAGCTGCCCAAGTGAACCATAGTGGAAGTCATGATATAGTCACAGACAAAAGATAGGAAAACTCATCAGGCTGTAGGAGATGATGCAGCCCATTATGGACAAAATGTTGGTGAGAACTGGCCCTCACAATAGAGGACAAAAATGTTATCTACACCCCTAGTAGGTTAAGAGAATTTGGATCCAATACATGCAATGTGGACACACCTAATTACAACCCCAGACCAAAGTAGATGCAACTGACATATGCATGTTGTCAGTTGATGAGCTGTTGTGTGAGTGTTTTGAAGACGCAACAGGGATTGCAAATCAAGTTAGACTGCAACTGTATTATAGCATTATTACTTTATGTGCATTACTACTATTACTGTATTGACGCTGAAACCAAGGAATTTACTAATCTAAGATCACACATCCGTTCAGTCACTAGGAACAGAACTAAATGCTATACTACAATGGTCTCTTTTTCTTTCCTTGCCACACTTTTCAATTTTTAGACCAGGAGATCAGAATAATTATATGTACTAATGCATATGTGTGTTTTTAAAAAACCTAGATTATCATAATAAAATAAAACATTCCTCCTAACCATAAGGCTCTGGATACACAGCACATAAGCATACATAAAAGTTGTGTAATGCTGGAAAAAACTCCATAGCCTGCCAGTATCCTTTTTTCTCATCTTCGACAACTGGAGCCTTAAAGACATCATCTATTTCCGGCTAATTTTCCTAGAATTAAGTACAGAATACCTGCATTGCAAATTGCTTTAGGAAGAAGGAAAAACTAGTTCATTAATTACCAACTAAATACAGTCACCCAATGTCCTACAGGCAATTCCATCCATGCAGAGGGTTGGAATTAGAGATTTGTTCTCAGTTCCTCACTGTTGAAGAGCATATTCAGCCCCTAAGAGTGTGGTTTGGAATGGGGCATGGGTAAAGGGAAATGTTTTTTAAAGTAGCGCATTGAGGTAAATGTAGAGATGCATCCCAAGTTAGAGACATAGGTCCTGCAATATGCACAAGGAGCCTCTGTATGTGGGTTTCCAAATTCACTTCAATGTATGGGGCAGATATACATGTATTTCTTTTTGCCCTCAGAGATGCCCCCACCAATAAAGTGAAAAGGGAAGGTTTTGTGACTGGATGAATCCTGTAAATGCATAAGAGCCCTTATTCCCACAAGGAATCGCTGGATCAGGGCAATGGTGTTTAATATAAGGAATAGTTAGCTTCTCAGGATGAAAAGGTAACGGTCCTGGAAAAGGAGATTCTCAGGTTTTGGAAAGGTTCAAGATAACTTGCTTATATCTTGGAACTGAACAATGCAATGTGTTGGCTGACTAGCAAACATTACTGTCTACTTCCTATATTCTACTTCCTAATAATATATTCCTATATTATTTTTTTGGCTTGCTTGCTTTTAGAACTATTGAAAAATGAGATTAAAATATACTCAATTTTGCAGTAATCCAAATTGTGTTTTCAAACTGTGACTGAATCCTTCTGATACGCAACTAAAGATAAACCTCACTCATTTCATCTTTGACATTTGGTATGCTGGTGTATCTACCACCAAAGAACATCAAGAGAGGTTTCATATTAAGGCTTTCTAGCCCTGTAAAGGATCCCACAAAAACATTTTGGGATCAGCTTGGAAAGATTTTAAAAATGGAAATATTTGTTACTGTCTCTGAATAATGTAGAATTCCACATTATTAAAAAAAACAACCACCACTAATCACCTTTATAATTTCACAGATACACATAACCATGTGCCTAGCCAGACAATGAGGACAACAGGTGAAGAATGAAAAGGTTCTGACAAACACTTGAAAAAGCATGGACATATTCACTTTGAGTGTATACCTCCAACTATTAAACTTACAAGATATCACTGGAAGTCTGATCTGACTATAATATCAGTTTGTGAGTATTTTCTAACAAAATTAAACCATGTCAGTTTGTGGGAAACTCTATCTTTTGTTGATCTTATAGCCCTATTGTTCTTAGCTCCTTATTCCTTTATGCGTTATAGCTTTTCACATTCAAATGACAGATATAATGACCTCTTTCAGTCGTGGATGACAATAGCTGAAACACATTTAATGGGGACAGGGAAATGGGGTACCATGAAGTACTGCAAAGAATGGAGGGGCACTTCAGTTGAATCGATATTGCAACAGCAGTTCTGACTGCATTGCCAAATGATTATATGCTTGCTATTTTGTGCTGCTTTTTATCAGCATACGGAACCAATACAGTGGGATGCATTAAATCCCAATAAATTTTATGTATTTAAATTTAGAAAAAAAAATCATGTATTTCCAACAGTTCTACTCTTTTTCAAGTAGCTGAAGAATAATTAAAACATTGCAGTAACGTTTTGATAGGTCCTGCAATATGGGCTAATGTTTCAGTATGTCCCCTGCTCCCCGTTCCGCCACACTTTTAGAGTGATAATGCAAACAAATACATTTTTATGATACAGGTATTGTGGACCTAGGCTGAAACGATCGTCTGAATTTTTGCTGCTCCATGCCTTTCCCCGTTCAAATGTACACAAAACTAAGAAGAAAAAATTATATAGGACCAATTTTCAATGAGCTGTGTAACTTGTTCCTGTGTAGGAGTTTGAAACCTATGTTGGAACATTAACAAAGGCTGTCAAACTGGACTTGTTCGTCAGGGCTACTAGTTGATATTCCCCCCCCCCACTCCCACCTTTAATACTATGTAATTTTGTAAGCAAGTGTATTCTTGCAGCAGTGACAATGACTCTTACATGCTTAAATTTGAAATGTATTTATTTATAAAAGGTATCTATGTAACATGTTAAACAAACAAACCAAAAATAAAACAGGCACAGATGGGGCGCACAGTGGGATGCAGGTGTGAAAAGTTCACCCCTGACAACTAGGGTGTATTTGAGGCTACGGTCAAGACAGCACACCCTGGAAATGTCCTTAATTAGAGTTCATCTAATCTAGTTCGTCTCAGGACAAATATTTGAACCACAAATTGCGCCTGCAAAGTGCCTGCATCGGGGTTAGCCCACACCAGCTGCATGTCGTCATTAGCCCAGTCATTTAGCAAAAAGCAGCCACAAGCAAATCTTTCACTAAGGAGCACATTATGGCTGGTTTGTACTGCAGCAAAATGCTTCCTTTTCACATTTTTTTGATCACCTTCAGTCTCAAAGAACAAGGAGGGAGGGATGGAAGAGACAGTGCACAGTTTAGACCCACAAACTTAGATTTAGGTATGGATTTGACAAATGTGCTCTTCTGATTCTTTAGAATTGTTAGTTTACAAGTGGAACCAGAAAGTCACGCAAGAGTTGTGCTGTCTCTGCAACAGTGGTAGCAACCATTGCCCGCTTGGCTGCTGAAACAGGATCTTTAAACCACAATCAAGGATACCACTCATGGAAGCCAGTCTGTAGTCTCCACATGCATATAGATATTTTTGAGTCCCACTGTGTTAAACATCTCAGAGAGAGGCAGTACCGACATTAATAATTTTTGTTCATCCTATGGTGTATTGCTTATCTGCCTGTTGTGCTGTATTCACCCTGGTTCCACACAGACCACTCTAGCATCAGTAAATGAGGTGGCCTAAAGGGAGAGGAAGACGTTTCTCTACTATCAACACACACATAATCTGTGATGCAAAGCTATTTTTCAGACATTGTGGCACAGTACCCAACAGCATGTCATGACTCTTAAATTCTGAGGAGGTCTGGCTACAAGGAAAGTGATAAATATCTGTGATATTACTAGGGATGTTTTCTCCAATAAATAATATTTATTGCAGGTAGTGATCAATATACAAAAAACACATTGCTATTTTCCTCTAGTTCTAAATCTCCAAACTCTCTCACTTGACAATTATGTTACCCGCTAAGTCGTCAATTCAACTAAAGAAGAGCTTTTGAAAGTGTAGTTCATGTGCCTAAATAGGTCTGTTGGCACATTATTGTACACATCACAAAGGCTGCAATATAGACCTGGCATGTTGCATATTATGCAACCCATCCAAAATATGTTGATTATTTCCACACAATGGGCTAGAGATTTATCTGGTCAGACCCACACAGGATAAGAATAATCATGATAGAAAAAGGCACTAACAGGCTAACCCCAACACCTCAGGCCAGCATGCCAGAAACACCAGGCAAAGACTGATCGAACACAATTTCTTGAGGCGAATATTGCCAAGACCCACATACTTACCAAGAACTCCAGAATGCTTGCTCAGAGGAAATGGGGGTGGGGTGGGGTGGGGGAAGGATAATGGAAAAAGAAAACTCAAAAAACAGCTGCGTCCAGAAATGGTTTGTATTTGTAAGAAAAGCAATGAATGTCTGGCACAGTGTAAAAAAATGCTCTCATGAAGCTAAAGTGAAGGAACAGAAGCAAATGTTCTTCAAATACCAGCAGCACACATTGTTAACAATGCAAATATAAACTACAAAATGTTAGGACTAATCTAGTCAGCCAGAATACAATGTTAGCCAAATGTAGAAATGGTCAAGTTCTGCCACTCATGGCCTTATGGCTAAGAATTAAAAGGACAGGCACATTAAAAAAACCCTTAAAAATCCTATCACTAGTGTGATAATTATTTCTTCTTCCCACCCCCCTTTGCCTGACGCATGGGCATGGGCAATGAGGCCCTCTCTGTTATGGCTCTCTGCATTCGGCCACTGCGACGAGGCACTGTGGCTTGTGGCGTTTCTTGAGAGTCATTAATCCCTTCACCCCCTGGTAAGTATCCAGTGGGCATTGCCACTGCATCCTCACCAGTCCACGTTGAGGCACTGGTTAACTCAACATGCGGGGTAGCTCTTTGGGAGATTCGAGTTTCGAGGACTTGTGTCCTTGGCTGTTTCAGGAAAGCTAAAATCTCAGACAGGTAGTTATGGATGGCTCTTGTGGATGTAGCCACAATGCCTAGCTGCAATTCCATTCGGCCCATGGACTGTGACATGAGACCCATGGACTGTGCATGCTCCCTCTTGATATTTTCCAGCAGCTGCACAATCCTACTGTTGGTTTCCATCAATAATCTTTCCCCCTCTGTCAGCTGAGTCTGCCCTCTCCAACCCCGATCCCTAGGGACAGGCTGAACACCATGGTGCTCTTCATTCATGTCATCATTTCCCTCCTCAGGAGAGTCACTTTCATACTGGGGAGTCCTACTGAGTGACTGATCGCCAGGAGATTGTATGTCCATTGTACATTGTGGAGTCCGCTCTGGTGTTGGAAATCCCTCAAAATCTTCCCCAACATTGCTGTGGGTTTCAGATGAAGATAATGGCCATGGCCAACTCTCTGTAGTTCTGGCTGGTGAATCTTCATCAGATGCTGGCACTGAGGATTCTTGCTCTTCTGCTGGTGTGGATGGTGAACTTCCTCCCAGGTTCATAGGTTGTCCGGAAGATCCAGGAACCTCCCCATCTTGCTCCCCAGTGACATCTGGCAATCAAATAGAGGAGCAACAACCACTGTATCTGAGGCCAGGAAGATGGAGGAATCTACATACATTGGACAACACACAGAAAGAAGCCAGTTGGGAAACCAGAGTGTTTGTGTTTGGGCAAACAGTAGGGCAAACTAAAGTTTAGAGACTGAAAAGGGCAAGTGGCAGATGAAGTTATTAATCACTTTAACACAGTGCACACTGTCCTGCACCCATAACACACACAACTGTGCTGGATCCCAAGGCATAACTTTCAAAACACCTTATTGTGATTGTGACAGTAAATGTCTGTGAACCTATCAAAAAGCTCACCTATGCATTGTAGTGATGTCACAGTCAGAAATCTCTGTGATGAACTTTGGGTCAATTGTCCAAGTGACCTGAGCTTCCTGTGGAATCAGATGTGCTCCACCACTGGCTTGTGTGGCAACCCTTGAAGCACTGCTTGCTATCTTCTCTTTTGTCCGGCGTTTCATCTCACCTCTAAACCCCTTCCAGAATCATTGCCACAAATCCGTGACAGTCAATCAAATTTATCCTGTGAACAATGTCTCTTAGGTTTTTCTTTGTCTTTATACATCTACTGTATTTTCTTTTATTTCTAAATTGAAGGTAGTTTCTACAGGAAGGCATTGTTCACAAGGATGCGATTTTGGTTTGAAGGTAAACATTTGCCTTCCATTTTCCCCTGCTGACTCCTTGCCTGAGTACAATTAAGGAAAATATAGAACACATGCTTCTCTATGTACAATGTATTTTACAAAGAAAGGGCACTTATCCACGTATACAATTTAAATCCACATCTACACTCAAGCATATGCAAACCTGAACACTTGAAAATGATTATATATTGCATGCACTTTCTAATTAAACTGTCATGTTCTGCATTTCTGTGTATTATGTGGGCTAGTGAAGAATGAGAAAATGTTCCATGTTGAAAAAAATAAAGTAAGCCTTCTGCCTCTGGGACAATTTAACCATTTATATTTACCTGAGATGTCCACTAGAATGATCATAATAATCACTGCCTTGAGATACTACATTTTCCATTTAAGCAAGCAATGTGCATGAACAGTAATTAGTCTTATTCAGGCTACTACTTCAACAACAGTAACTACTGCTGATCATTCCTGGTGAACTGGTTGCTCTGTGTGGTCGGTGCTAAGACATTTGCACCCACTTTGTGGAATCTCAAATGACATTTGTATTTTGTTAGGTGTAACTCCTGCTCATTGACACACACCACATGCTGCTCTTATGGACTTTATTTGAAGTTGTGTATTTGTGTGAAGGGCATGGGTGTATGTATATGCCAGATTATAAAATGACTTCTCTTTTACTGATTATTTCTTGAGATTGTCTGACATATTTTAGGCTGGAGAGGGGGAGATTTGGGGTGTTTCCCAGAGAGTACAAGGGTCTATCTCACCACCCAATTCTGACCTCCAAACACATATTTTTCTAAAAGGGTAAATTACAGTTCATTTCGATATAACTGAAGATTTAATCTCAATAATAGTGATGCTGTGAGCATGGATTACTTATCTACCTAGTAATTAAAGTATTCACGATCAAAGTATTCACATTCTATTTGTATTGGGATAGACTGTCCAGTTGCATGTTTATGGAAAGTGAAAATGAAACTATAAAATGTATGAGTTCCTTATGAAAATGGATGTGGGGACTGAGAGGCATGCACGTTTTGGATCTTCCACTTTATGGGCATTTTGAAAGGGTCTTCATGAGGTAATTTCAATGTAATACCTGCTGCTTTTATATTTTTTATTTCCTCCTTAGTTTCACTAGCACAGTGAGAACTGTGACCAGCAACTCTAGTATCATTTAAGTTAGGACCATGCAATTCATTCTCCGTAATTCTTTGTTAGGATACACATATTGGACTAGAATATACTTTAATACAAAGAACAGATATCAATTTCTAAATCTATCTGGCTTCTTAGAGCAAGGATGGCCAACTTATGGCCCATGAGCAAGATGTGGCTCATGAAACAATTTTTTTTTGGCCCCCCAGCCTACCAAAGAGAGTCATAACATTTTATATACAAAGAAAAATGCTTTTTAAAGTGTTGTGCAAGAGTTAAGAGAGGTTTTCCACATATTAGATCTCTCTCTGGGTTTTTAAAGCAATACTCCAGCATGTGTGAACCATAACTATGCTCCAACACAAGCAAACTGTAACTATGAAGTACTTCCAGACAGGATATGCTCAATTATTATGAAGTCTGACTACCTATGGAAAAAACCACATGCATTTCTGGTCCCTGGAACAGCATCTGGATAACTGGGTGGACACTCACATCAAAGAAATTCCCTGTTCCAGAGAAGGGAATTTATTGTCTATATCATTGGTTATATGATACTGTCAGACACTGCCCCATATTTTAAAATTCCCTTTCACTGATATGAGCAGAAACATAGAACCAACCTGCAGATGGTAAATAGTACAACCGATAAATACAAGGATAAAATTTACCTTCCCCACAAATCAGATGTGTGAATATTGATGAGGAAAAGTTATACTATACATTGTATAATTTGTATATTTTGTAGGAATCATTTGTTATTTATGTTACTGGGTCACCGGCCAAGTTGCACCTTCTGATTTCCCAAAATTTAAAGTATTATTCAGAAACATCACATTTGCTGTAATCTCTTCCTATGTCAATAGCCTCCAAAATCAGGGAAGTGGTATTAGACAGCATAGGTGGCCAATCACACAAATAACAAATAGTTTGTGAACATCAATGGCCTGAAAAGCATTTTTGACACTACTGAATACTTATGAATCATGAATACATTCAATGATGTCGAAATGGATTTCTTAAACTGGTCATTTACGAAGGGGCTAAATCAAGAGGTAACATTAACAACAAGAAGTTCAACCACCTCCAATAACCAGGATTTGCAGCCTTTATTTAATATTAATGCGGGGCACAGGGAATAAAAATTGCAGGCATAACCTTAAGGAAATGTCCATTCATTCAATGTAGAGCAGCCATAGCAACTTGGGATAATGATGGACATCAGTGTGTTGCGTGCACCAGGCTCTGCTCGAGTGATTCTTTCCTTGTCGTCTACAAGCGGACCTGATAAAATTTCAGGGTTGGAACTTGTTAAGATGATGGCACCACCTGCTATGTTGTTGGTGTGGAAGAAGTGCATTTGGAAGAATGGAGGAAATGGAAATTTGGTGTATCCAGAAACTGCATTTCTCAACAGCAGTACTGAATAATTAAATGACTTGCTCTTCTGGGAAGTAGGATCAGAAAATATAAAATCTCTCTTGCCTCAATTTTATGTTGTTAGCTACGGGCTACTTCTTCACAGGTAAACCATGGTATACTGAAGGGTCATAAACGTTAATCAAATATCTCTTAGGTTAATTGACCTAAATGTTTTTCTTCTTTAAATTTTGTCTCACTGCAGGATTCAAAAATACTAACTTGTGACCATACTCAGTCCAGTTTCTAAAAAAAAAAAAAAAAGAATAAAAAGCAACTGCACATGCCTGGTACAGAAATAACATTGATCATTTAACCACTATGCACAATATAATGCACTAACCACTATAATGACATTTAGAGTACAATCCTAAACATTCTTAAATCCTAACTCCTAATCCTGGAGTTAGACTGGCACAGTTAGGCCTGCAAAGTTTGGCAGTCACAGGGACCACTGTAAAGCACGTTTGGACTACCCTCAGAGTTAGGGAGGATGGCACATGTCTCTGTGCTGGCCTCTCCAACTCTGAGAGCAGTCAAAAAACTTTACACAGTGTCCCCTGGTCAAACTTTGCTGGCCTACTTGTACAGGCCTAACTCCAGGTTAGAATTGTGCTCTCTTTTACCTTCTCAGCTTTACCTATGGTTTAGCACTTCAAACCTAGTTTCAGATTCTAGTCAATCCCAAAGAGAATTAGCTTTTAACCATAATTAGTGGTATTTCAGATTTAGTGCCATGATTGCCATGACCAGGTAAAGCAATGGCCACCACCCCCAACTAAGCCTGCCTAGTAAATGTCACAGTGTGTCACCCTCATGAGTCAGTAATTATTCTGTGCTTTGCACAGGGGAATACTTTATTGTCATTAAAATTAGTTGCCTTTCTACAAGAAATCTATACTATATATTTTCCCTAGACTATGGTTTCATCAATACTATCTGATTTCAAACTTGTTCTGACATTTCTATCAGAGTTCTCAATTACAAAGCGATTGTTGATGACATCTGGGGCAGGTTGATGTAGGCCCTGGAGCAAAGTCCTGCACTGGGTCTCACAAGCTGATCAGTTGCTGGTGATGGTTAGTGACACCTCCTCTCACCTTCCCCACTAACCATGGGGGGAAAATATGTGGCGACTGACTGGTACTGGGGGATACTCCACTTGGTGGGCCATTCAACAGTGCCTGACCTGGCCAACCCTAATGCTACCCTACAGACAGGAAAGAAAGCGAGCTATGACAAGAATCTGGTATGTTGGATCCACTGTTCTTTTAGCTTTTCAACTCTTAGGCTTTTTTCAAGAGGGGAAGAGATTATTTAAAACATTCAGTCCATGCATTTAATGTGTCTTTGATGGGGTTGTTTTATTTAACAACCAAATGGACTGGAAAATGGACCCCTGCTAATTGGGCAAGAGGCACTTTTTCCAGTGGTGTTCCTCTTATATTTAGCAGGGGGAGAGTAATTGTCCCTCATCACCCCTGCGCAGTCTTTTTGGTGGCTGTTGCTGGCGGGCTGCCTTTTTTTTTTTTTTTTAGATTGTGAGTCCTTTTGGGACAGGGAACCATTTAACTTTATTATTGCTATTTGCCTGTAAACCGCTTTGTGAACTTCGTGTTGAAAGGTGGTATATAAGTACCTGTTGACTGACTGACTGACTGACTGACTAAAAAGTGATATATGCAATGTATCAGCATTAGAGTTCTCACAGTCCCTCTCCTTTCTGTGATCAGATTAAATCCTTTGTTTTAGAGATGAACTAAAATGATCAGGACACACTGTTCTTATGCAGGTTATATCTCATGCCTTTTCTGACACAGTCATTTGCATCAAATGCAACTTCTTCCAACTATCAGAGTAAGAGCCATGATATCTCTTTTATGCATGTGCTCATTGGTCGTAGTTTGCCTGATCCCTGCCCTGAAGAGTATGTAGTCTGTTCTAGATATGTCATCTGTCAAATGTTGCCAGAAGTCAGGACTACACGAGCTACATAGATGCATGGGTAGAATCATGGTCTTGGAGTACTGCTGGCTCCTTGCATCATGAAAATTAGTAACACATCATATAGTTATATAGAGTTTTGAGTTTGGCAGTAAATGCAGGACACCATCTACAATTTATTTTTGTTTTAAAAACCACAGAGAACAGCAAAGTCTTGAGTACAGAGGATAGCAAGAAATTGTTGAAATCATGAGTAAAAGCAAACACTACACTGCAGTTAATAGTGTCAAGCTACAAGAAAAATACTTAGATTCACTGACAAATTTTGACTCTTATGGGCATGTTGAGTCTTACCTGCCACTTGTATTGGCAGCTGATCTCTCACCCAAGATGCGCTGATCTCAGAGAGTTGCTTCTTTTGATCCCACCAGATTCTTTCACTATTGGATCACTTTCTTTTCCTTCTAAATTCTTCCATTCCCCCACCCCACGTGAACAGCAGGACTGTAGCGGTAAGTCGTATTCTTCTTACTGCCAGATATATGGAGAATTCTTTGCATACAATGAATAGAGCCAGACTCAACAGCCATGGAAGCTTACATGAGGAACGTCTTGAAGCTTTGAACTGCTCCTTTCAATTAAGACCATGTTTGTAAGAGGCCCTTTCTTGTCGGTACCCTGTTCAGGCTGCGTTAGATAGGATGAATGTTTCTAAATACCTAAGACAGATACAGACAGTCACCGTGCCAAGCACATAAGTCACACAAAACTATGTGCAATATCCATTGCACCTTCTTGCTGCGGCTTCACTCATATTATCTTCAGAAATGAACTATACATATTCATTATTTTGCCTGTGCATTTTTCATTTATTATACCCCCAGTGAACTTATAATGTACTACACAAAATCAGAGACAATTCACACACATTTCTTTTGAACGGTGATGATTTGCAAATAATACAGGATGAAATCCATATAAAAGTGAAACTTGTGAAAGGATTTAGCACCTCTGAGCTTCCCACACACACACACACACACACACACACACACACACACACACACACAC
>JAJKFI010036020.1:0-21852 GCA_029204185.1 Lerista edwardsae
AGGAGCCAAGAATTGTCGTTCTTCTTCTGTTATCCCTTAAAAAAAAACACCACAAGTTACAATTTTTAGGTTGTCCTTGAAGCATCCATTATCACCAAAGATATAGTAAACAAGTTACAACGAATACTGTGAATTTTATGGGTTTTTAGATTTTTCTATGTCTGCTCTTGTTCTGCAGATCTTAAATCCATATTTTTGGCCTGTGTCTCATTGCCCCTGTGTTGTGCTCTTTGACTGTAAGTCACTTAGGGTGCAATCCTAACCAACTTTCCAGCACGGGGTAATGCAGCCCCAAGGTAAGGGAACGAACACTGCAGAATGCAGAGCATGCCCCACTGGCACAGCTATGTCAGTGCTGGAAAATTGCTTAGGATTGTGCCCTTATAAACACAAGGAACTTTGTAGATAGATTAGGTTTTATTGTATGGGATAACACTTAACATTTGCATAGTGCATTCCAAATGTGCAAAGAGCTTCACATGCACTATTGTGCTGCTGTCCTTACAACAAACCTGTGAAGGTAATTATTATGCTTCCCACAATGCAGCTAGGTAAGCTAAGGAGGAGTGGTTTGTCTAAAGCCATTCCTAGAGAAGCACAGAGTAAGAAGAAGCAAGATTTGAAATGAGGAAGTCCTAATTCATAGCTTAGTCTCTTGAAGTGCAGTCCTGGCATGTCTACTCAGACGTAAGCCAAATGGAGCTCAATATGACTTCAGGTGCTATCCTAACCTGGAGTTAGGCAGTTAGGCCAGCAAAGTTTGGCTGGCACAAGGGGCACCATATAAGTATGTTTGGACCACTCTCAGAGTCAGAGAGGTCAGCACACAGACGTGCGCCATCCTCCCTGACTTAGAGAGTGATCTAAATGTGCTTTACGGTGTCCCTTGTGCCGGCCAAACATTGCTGGCCTAACTGTGCCAGCCTAACTCCAGGTTAGGATTGCATCCTCACTCCCATATAAGTGCATATAGGACTGCAGCCTTACACACCACTTTACAACAACTCTGTGGCACTGAATTTTATACTGGAAACTAAGAAGTGTTGCACTAATCAGAATAGTACATGGAATCAGGTGTGGACATATTTTCTGGCATGCTATTCCAGATACTATCTATGTAAAGAGGGCATCTTTGGAACAATTTTTATACCTGGAACAGATTCTCCGCAAATACCACAGGATGATTGTATTCAAATGTAATGGCAAGATTTTAATAAATGCTTGTTTTAGACCCTGCCTTTGTTTTTCAGGCAAAACTTAGCACACATGGCACCAGTTTCTGAGAAGATCCAAGCCACAGTTTTCTAAAAAAAAAGTCATGTTCATAAAGTTGCTTTAAAGTTGCAAAATAAAGGAAGGAGGAACAGGGGCAAGGAGGCTGCAGGAAGGGGTGGATCCAGCAGCATTGGTGAGCACTGGATTCCATCACCGCCAGCAGCAACCTCCCTGTCACCTTTATCTTCTCAGACCTGTACCAGCTAAATCAGTGGCACAGGTATGAGGAGAGCCATTATGAGGAGACTTACAAAAGGAAAAAGAGATTTAAATTCTTTTTTCCCTCTGAAGCCTTCTGCTTCACCAAGACACACTGAATACAACACTCGGCTTTTTGGTGTGAGGGAGGGAGAAGGATAGGATTGGCTATGACACTTTCAAACATCAACTATTTATCCAATTTAGTTTGGTTTTACATTCTTGATAAGCATACTCTACTGCTTCCTACTTTGTCAACTGTTTATTTTGCATTTTAAATAAATTTCTGTTTACTGTTCACCTTATTAGACTAACTGATGTGGTGACATAGTGAAGTGACAAATGAGAATATTTCAAAAATATGGAATTCCAATTCATTAAATCAGTAATATTTACAAATAGTTTTTATGTAATGGCAATTTTTCAAGGTTGAATCCTGAATCGGAGCTCACTTCCTGTTCTGTGTCAAACAGGAGGTAAGCTCCAACTTATTAACAGAGCTATTTTCAGCATCGGGGAGGCCCATGGAGGTGGCAGAGGGCCTCCCCAACTCTTCTGAACCTCCCCAGGACCCCCCCCCCCCCAAGGTAGGGCACATGCCCCTCAATGCCTGTGGCCATTTCTGCACACAGTTGCCTTAGAGTTGCAGAACCCCGAAGTCTCCCAGAAGCCAGGAATGACAGCACAAGAGGTGAAAACCATAGAGGTCAGTGTATCCTGAAAAGAAAAATGTTGAAAATCATTGCCCTGAACCAATAGCTGGTGAAGAGCTGGATCCTGAATAAATGCAATGGAAGCAAACCGAGCAAAAAACATTATAAGCAACGGTTAATCATAAAATAAACATCTACCTGATACACAGGGACAATGTAATATTTTTACCTATTGATTTTTGTCTTCTTACTGTACCTCGTGGTACACCCAGAAATGGGCCTTGAGAACTCCCAGGTACTGTAGGGGGCATCACAGCAATCCCTTGTCTATCATACATGGACTATAAAAAGAAAGCAAATAATCATGTTCAAAGAACGAAATACATATAATGTAAAATTCTATTTCATTCTCTCATATTAATCTGATTTAAGAATTTGTGAAACCACCTGGTTGCTCCTACACCACTCCAGTAAAACATGTATTTCTGCCCATATGGCTAGCCTACAGCACATTGCCTGTATATACTATGCTGGGGAGTTACCATACTGTTGACACCTGCTTCATGGGGGCAAATGTCACAAGTATGATACGGATCCATGCAATCCGTATTAGTCATACAGGTGGAATCTATACACGTCATGAAGAAGCGCAGAAATTACAGAAAATATGCAACTACCACAATGCTGAAGGTAATACATAAACTACAAAAAAATGGCTACTGCTACATCCTGAAAGAGGGACAGTTGCACAAGTCTCCTTTGGGAGTGGGAATATTTGTTCCTTTACCCAGGGATAAAACTCCGCACTCAGACATGCAGTAGCGAAATAGCTGACACAGGTCTATGTGGACTCAAGGCTACAGGATCAGGTCCAGGAAGGAGACTAGGATTTGGTGGCTGCTTCTACGGCTGAATCCACCCCCTTTTAATCCACCCACCCCAGCCTGCTGCCTGGCCATTCTGCCCTCCCATGCCCGTTCAACCTCACCCTGCCCTGTCATGCCTCCCCTTCCAAACTTACCTGTCCCAACAGGTCCAGGGAATCTGCTGGTGTGTGCGAGAAGCCTCTGGCCTTCCCACCAGTGCTCTGGAGGCACACAACTCCACATTGTCAGAGTCCCTCTCACAACTGCCATAAGGTAGTTAGTGCTGATGGAACACTCGTTTGGCCAGCACTAAATCCCAATGGGTTTTGGATGTTAAGGGGTCTAGCAAATGATCAGGCAAGGATGGAGGGTATGACCCACAAAAGTAGAACAGAAGATACCACTCCAAGTCCTGCCTTCTTATCTGACATACATCTTAGTATTCTGTACACCTATCCAGAATATTAGTATTCTATACACCTACCCTGGATAGCTGGCAGTAGGAATAAAGGGTATAGCCAAGTCTTTCATAAGGCGGTGCCCAAGCCTTCAGATAACTCAGCAGGAGCAGGTCTCTAGCACAGGCTATGGTGTGGCTGAATCAAACCTTCATGAGCACAACCTTTTTTTTTCTTTTTAAGATACAGAAATATATTGTTTTCCCTGCCTACACTCTTTAAATTCATGATATTTTGGGACAAGACAATGTAAAGAAATTTTGGTCATATCCACAAATGACTGGTCCTAGACCCTACCCAGTCCTGGATGAGGGTACCCTAAAATCGTGGAAGCTTTATGGAAGCCTGCTTGGTGGAAGCCTGCTCAAAGGGAATGCATATTCCACTGGTGCTACTTTTGGATAGGATTGGGCCATTGGTCAGTTCAGAAGCATACATAATAAATCATGCAGATAAATAGGGTGATCATATAATTTATCTTCTGAACTAGGACACTTCTGAGAATGAAAGGGAATGCAAATATTAATTAATTAAAATCATAAAATTTAAAATAAATAATTCAAATAATATAAATAATTTTGAATAAACAATTCAAAAAATTATTTATTTATTCACTGACAAATTGGTCTTTATATTGATTATCCGAACATTAAAAAACATAAGCAGAATTATATTCTTTATACACACACACACACACACACACACACACACACACACTTATTGGGAAACTCTTCCAGCCCTCCAATTAAGATAGACAAGCTTAACCAACCTAGTAGTTTAAATTAATGACCAAATAAATTGGCTTTATGAAGAGGCAGAAAGCAATGTACCAGATATCAGTGTGACAAGCCAACCAAGACTGAAGACACAACAGAAAAAGAAAACAAGGATTAATAAAGGGGAGTCACTTTTATGAAGAGGCAAACAACAAAATACATGACAACCAACCAAGAGGGGGAACAAGCAGACTGAAGATACAAATCCCGGAAAAAGGGAGTGAACTACAAAAAGTGAAAGGTAATTGCAAACTCACCCTCTTTAGAAATGGGGAGGGGGCCGGGAAACAATCAAATAGAAAAGCAGAACTGATAACTGCCAATAAAGGGGACATACGGAGGCTGGAGGAATGTAAAGATTAAAGGAAAACAATTAAAAATAGGGGGAACTGCGAAAAGTGAAAAGAAACAGCAAACTGTCCCCTTTCAAAAAGGGAATGGAGAACACTGTGCCGTTTCAACTGGCAACGGCTAAAAATGAGGTAGCAACAAGGAGGCCTGAAGTCTCTGCTGAAACTGCAACAAAAAGAATATGCTGGCAGGTCCCAAGCAGGTGCGCACAGAGGCCTGAGCGTGCCCCATGGCTGGCGCTGAAACCGCGCCCCCCTGACGTCGCCCTGCCCCCGCCCGTCGCTCAGACACGCCTCCCTTACCCTGGAAATGCTCCATTTCCAAGCGTAAGGGAAGCGTGGGCAGGTGGGAGGGCCGAAAACTGCGTGGTCTCACCTGGACCGCGTGCAATGGTGCCCCGCCGCTGCCCCGTGCCCCATGGCTCGTGACATCCTGCGCATCGGGTAAGATACGCGCCTGGGTCCCAGACACCGAAAACAGCTAGCTGAAAGCCGTAAGACTAAGGAACTGCTGCTGCTTGGATCAAAACAAGGCTCAGTTTCTTTAAGCCAGGCACCAATTGAGGCCTCCGCCTCAATTCCAGGACAGAAGAGAAACCAGGGGATTATGGGACAATAGCCAGAATCCGGGACTGCCCTGGGCAAACCGGGATGTCTGGTCACCCTAAGGATAAGGCGATATTCTACACATGATGTAAAATGTCCACTAAGCTCATTCCTTAAAAGCTAAGAAACTCCCCTTCCATCTTCAGCCACTACATCTCTTCCCTTAAGCATTGTCATTCCTTGAGGGGACTTTTTTGAGGAAGAGGGTTTCCCTGCCAAAGTTCTTAGTGACTGGAAAAAAGTTAAAGGTGAAGCTCTCCATGCACCTTTGTGGGCCGTATGGGAATTCAAAACTCCCTACAAGAGATTGTTCCTCTGGTAACTGTTAGCTTCAAGCAGTTGTTCTTGTTAAGTATGCACCTGCAACTTGCCTTTTCTTCAAAATCCTTCTGATTGAGGATTGAATCCTTTAGCTTAGATCCTTGCAAAAAAGTGGCTGAATCCCCAATCATCTTCCCCATCTTACATCACTTAACTAGGTTAGGCCAGAATCAGAAAGCTCTCCCTCTGTTATTCCAGAGGAGGGAGACTTCCTATTCATTCTGAATGTTGTCCTGATAATGAGAAAAACCCACAACACAATTGTAGGATCCAAATGTATGTTACCTGCAATTGTGCCCAAATGGGGAAGAATAATTTAGGTTGTATGAAGTGGAGATGGCTGACCTTAAGCCAATGTGACCAGTGGTGTCACATTGGGCCCAGCACTTTGGGTTGCCCCGTACCAGCTAAGTGAGCATATCACTGCCTGCTGCAGCCAGGATCTCTATGGGCTGTAGGTCTGTGGGGCGAGCAGAGCAGCTTTACCTTGGGCCCTCCCACCTGCCCCCGTCTCCAAACAGCCCAAAATGGTCCTCCTGGAAGCAGTTGGCGTAATGTCATCATGCCACA
This sequence comes from Lerista edwardsae, assembly GCA_029204185.1. NCBI lineage: Eukaryota > Metazoa > Chordata > Lepidosauria > Squamata > Scincidae > Lerista > Lerista edwardsae. The sequence continues at coordinate 6,074 of JAJKFI010036020.1, forward strand.
ACCAACTATTTCCAGGTGCCACGTCTTGCATGTGGCACCACAAGCACTCTTCTTGGTGAGTGCGGGGCCCCTCAGGGAATGCCCCACATTGGGCCCTGCTGGCTCCTGGAGCCAACCCTGAAGTGAAGATATGACACTTTTCTCCTAAAATCGTTTCTGAAGCTGTTCTTTATTTATTGACAATGAAATACCATGCCATGTCAATGGAGTATGAGGTTTGGAACACTTCTCAATTTCTCCAGAAACACTGCTAAATACAGCAGGTCAACTGTTACTCATCTGTTAAAAGATAACTGGGAAAGCTATGATAACACGAAGTGATGTGATGTGAGGAGGAGAACCATGTGCACAGCCATAGGTCTCTGAAATTTTCACTGCAAAGGCACACACTGCTGAATTTGCAAGGGCATTTCAGCTTAAAATGCAACTTGCCTCTTCAGAAGTGAAGCAGCCTTGGGGAAAACATCTTTCATTGCTCTCATCCTTGCATATATTTAGTCCAGCTGGATCATGACCTAATACAAGGTCAGGCATTTTTGTTTTCATTTTAACTAAAGCACTGCAGCTATCCTTCAGTCCAGAAGCTAGATAAGTTTTTCTTGTAGGAAAAAAGAAATAAAAAGCCCCCTAATAATTCATTTGACTCATAACTTTCCAACATCTATTTCTCACCTCAAAAAAGCATACAGAACATTTGACAAAGGAATGGGAAAGACCAAAATGATATGAAGGATGAAAGAAGACCCCTTTAAACAGATGATACTTTTTGGTGATTTACCTTAGATCTTGGTGTAGCTGTAATAATGCTTTGGTCTATATAGTTCCATCCCCCCTTGCTGGTCTTACTGTTCTTATTGGGATTTTATATTGTTTTTGCATATTTATGTTTTCAGTGTGGTTCTTGTAAGCCACTTAGGGCATTTGATTTGGGAAGGGAAAGGCGGGATACAAATCTTTTAAATAAAGTATATAATAAATAAATCCAACTAGCACAGATCTAGCAGTGGCTAGGAATCATGCTAGACCAGCATTTCTCAGCATCTGTCCCCCACTGTACCACTTCACATGGCCCACCTATTGGAAGTACCACTGGAAGTAACCGGCAATAACGCATAGGCAGTTACTTCCAGATTGGGAGGCCAGACAACGCGACAAACACCGGTAAGAGGCTCAAGGTGGCTGGGAGGGTTTTTTTGAGTGAGCAAAAAGCATATACTTGGAGTTCTGCCAAGCCAAGCCAAGCCAAGCCAAGCCAAGCCTCCTGCTGTTGCTTGTTGGGTTGCGATACTGGTTTCACTGCCAGGCAGAGGGGGCCTGGGAGTTCTATGAGTACAATTGGACACCACCATGAGTACCACTGGTTGAGAAATGCTGTGTAAGACAATAATGGCAGCCTCAATTTCCTAGTGCAATAGTTAGACCTACATGCCTTTCTGTTCCTCAGCAGAAGAGCCACAAATATCCTTGTGCTACTACCCATGTCACATGAAGGTAGAGCCATTCCCGGCTTGCAAGCACACACGGCTTGCAGCAGTGGGGTGACGTCACTGCACCCCCAGCATGGCTGCCCTGCCCCAGTGCGTTGCTTGGCCATGCCTCCCTGAGCCCAGAATTGCTCCATTAAGGAGCAATCCGAGGACAAGGGAGGGCTGCAAATCATGTGAGGGCAGGAGGGCTGAAAACCATGCGGGTTTTTCCACTCTGCTGTGCCTTGCTGCAACAGGTGCCCGTCACTCTTATCACACACACCCCCGTAGCACCCTCCCTCTGTCTCTGCATGAAGGCCATTCATTTGGTGACTGGATTTATTCAGATACATTCAGTTAACCTCTCCCTCTCCCATCTGTTCCACTCAAAAAACCTTCTAAACTTGCATCCTTATATTTGAGAAATAAAAAAAAAACTTGCTGTGGCCCATTCTCTGGCTTCCAATAAAAAGGCTTACGTAATATCTGGGAAATGTCCAGGTTTTCGTAAATCACCCAGGATAAAGAATCTCCAAATGTAAGGCAACCTCCTAGAATGCCTTTGTACATCTTGCCCTTCAGAAATGTGGAATTAGTGTACCTTAGAATGTGCATTAAAGTACAGTGCAGAAGTGTCTTAAATATGTTGGGTCCAGGCTGCTAAAGACTTTATCGATCAAAAACAGTCTTTTAAATTGTGTTCAATCAATAATAAGGAACCAAGGCACATCCAGCTGCTGTTAGGAGGTGGTATGCTATGTCCTGCACCAGCTACAGCCTATGAACCGCCTTTCAAGGTAGCCTAAAACCAGCTGTGGACCCAGCCAAAGGACTACCCTGGGCAAAGAAGGAGCAGCATCACTTCCTCCGCTGCCCCCCCCTTGAGCCACTCCGCCATGCTCCACCTAGGGGTGTTTGAATACCATTACTATGGATGAAATTCAAGCATACTATATACTATATAACATTCTACAGGACACTGAAAGCCCAAGGTAGTGCCTCAGCATCCGCCAGGGCTCTATTCCCGGAACCCCTGTAAATGCCGAAACCTGTGGATCATCAAATCCGTGGGTCAGGCACTTTAGACCCTCCAAAAGTGACTGAAGCTGTGCTCTGGTTGCACCTGGAGGGTGTCCTGAGGGCTGGGTAGGCCACAGGTGGCCTCTCCAATCCTCAGAATGCTTTCTACGACAAAAACAAGAATTACTTCTGTTTTGGGGGGGGGGACAGGAAGTGATTTTTATGCCTTTATAAGGCATTCTGAGGGCCAGAGAAGCCCTGTGCAGCTTCCCCAGGAAGTGACCATAGTGTCTATCACAGCTCAGGTAGAGTTTGGGGGGGTTCAGGATGGGCCTGATAAGGGCTCAGTGCAGGTCAGGGGACCCACACTGAATCAGATCGATAGATGAAAAATCTGCCGATGATCACTTGTATCTGTGGTTCCACTTGTGTTTATGCAAAAGTAACTGCCTTCAGTAGGACTTTCCAATCAAGTATGCATCAAATGGTAGAATTAATTAATTCCCATTTCTTGTGGGAAGTTTGTGGAATGAAATCACAGGCACAGATCAGAATGATTGAACACAAACATGCTTGGAGGCTTATTCTTTGCAATTAGGAAGCTAGTAATATCCATATTCTATCACAACTCTTAAGCATACATTATAGGCATCACTCACATTCATATCAGAGGCTGAGGGAAAGCATCTACTAGAAGGTCGTTGTTTAATTGTTGCCACTCTTGAGTCAACAGCTGCATTGTCTGGAATTCTTGATGGCTTCGAAACTGGTATAATTTCATCCACTTTATCTGTAACATAGAAGTATTTGCTAAAATAAATATAATTTGCCCCAATATTGAAAATTAAAATGTTGCAATGTTAAATAAAGAATTTTACTTTATAAACGATGCAAAGTAAAAGGGGATTTTGGCATTTTAACAAGGCAATGCTTGAGCATCATTAAGTCGTGCAAGCCGAGCACTTTTATTGCTGCTGCGTAACATGCATGCTTTAGTTTTAAGCCTGCATGCAGTTAATGTTTACTTAGTGTGACTCGAAAAACAATCCTCTTCTTCAAACCTTCAAAATGTGAAGGGAAAATATCTATATAGAAACGGAAAGAAGACCTTTAGAAATAGTACATCTGCAGAGCACTCTTCCACACAGCAGTCACTAGAATTTTAGTGATATTTTAAGACAATTGGTATTTTTAAGTGCTCGTTATGTAATCTACTCTTGATGTCAGACTATATGGCAAAACCAACTATCACAGCTAAAACAGCATCTTTTCACTATCTTAAAAAACAGATAAGTGTTTTATGAATTAATTTCTTATTTAGGTCTAAATACTAACTGTATCATGTTAAGCCCAAGCAACATTCAAGTCTTCATTAGAACTTTCTTGCAAGTCTGGTGATTAAATATATCAGGCTGATTTTCAAGGCCACAGTTCAGAACTTTCTTTCAGCCTGACTACAATTTTCCTGCATTGCCTGTGATGAAATGGTCATGGGAGGCTTCCACCATGGGCTCAGACTGTGTCATAATATTCAACAAATCTTCTGAGTGTTTATTGATAGCTGCCCAAGTGAACCATAGTGGAAGTCATGATATAGTCACAGACAAAAGATAGGAAAACTCATCAGGCTGTAGGAGATGATGCAGCCCATTATGGACAAAATGTTGGTGAGAACTGGCCCTCACAATAGAGGACAAAAATGTTATCTACACCCCTAGTAGGTTAAGAGAATTTGGATCCAATACATGCAATGTGGACACACCTAATTACAACCCCAGACCAAAGTAGATGCAACTGACATATGCATGTTGTCAGTTGATGAGCTGTTGTGTGAGTGTTTTGAAGACGCAACAGGGATTGCAAATCAAGTTAGACTGCAACTGTATTATAGCATTATTACTTTATGTGCATTACTACTATTACTGTATTGACGCTGAAACCAAGGAATTTACTAATCTAAGATCACACATCCGTTCAGTCACTAGGAACAGAACTAAATGCTATACTACAATGGTCTCTTTTTCTTTCCTTGCCACACTTTTCAATTTTTAGACCAGGAGATCAGAATAATTATATGTACTAATGCATATGTGTGTTTTTAAAAAACCTAGATTATCATAATAAAATAAAACATTCCTCCTAACCATAAGGCTCTGGATACACAGCACATAAGCATACATAAAAGTTGTGTAATGCTGGAAAAAACTCCATAGCCTGCCAGTATCCTTTTTTCTCATCTTCGACAACTGGAGCCTTAAAGACATCATCTATTTCCGGCTAATTTTCCTAGAATTAAGTACAGAATACCTGCATTGCAAATTGCTTTAGGAAGAAGGAAAAACTAGTTCATTAATTACCAACTAAATACAGTCACCCAATGTCCTACAGGCAATTCCATCCATGCAGAGGGTTGGAATTAGAGATTTGTTCTCAGTTCCTCACTGTTGAAGAGCATATTCAGCCCCTAAGAGTGTGGTTTGGAATGGGGCATGGGTAAAGGGAAATGTTTTTTAAAGTAGCGCATTGAGGTAAATGTAGAGATGCATCCCAAGTTAGAGACATAGGTCCTGCAATATGCACAAGGAGCCTCTGTATGTGGGTTTCCAAATTCACTTCAATGTATGGGGCAGATATACATGTATTTCTTTTTGCCCTCAGAGATGCCCCCACCAATAAAGTGAAAAGGGAAGGTTTTGTGACTGGATGAATCCTGTAAATGCATAAGAGCCCTTATTCCCACAAGGAATCGCTGGATCAGGGCAATGGTGTTTAATATAAGGAATAGTTAGCTTCTCAGGATGAAAAGGTAACGGTCCTGGAAAAGGAGATTCTCAGGTTTTGGAAAGGTTCAAGATAACTTGCTTATATCTTGGAACTGAACAATGCAATGTGTTGGCTGACTAGCAAACATTACTGTCTACTTCCTATATTCTACTTCCTAATAATATATTCCTATATTATTTTTTTGGCTTGCTTGCTTTTAGAACTATTGAAAAATGAGATTAAAATATACTCAATTTTGCAGTAATCCAAATTGTGTTTTCAAACTGTGACTGAATCCTTCTGATACGCAACTAAAGATAAACCTCACTCATTTCATCTTTGACATTTGGTATGCTGGTGTATCTACCACCAAAGAACATCAAGAGAGGTTTCATATTAAGGCTTTCTAGCCCTGTAAAGGATCCCACAAAAACATTTTGGGATCAGCTTGGAAAGATTTTAAAAATGGAAATATTTGTTACTGTCTCTGAATAATGTAGAATTCCACATTATTAAAAAAAACAACCACCACTAATCACCTTTATAATTTCACAGATACACATAACCATGTGCCTAGCCAGACAATGAGGACAACAGGTGAAGAATGAAAAGGTTCTGACAAACACTTGAAAAAGCATGGACATATTCACTTTGAGTGTATACCTCCAACTATTAAACTTACAAGATATCACTGGAAGTCTGATCTGACTATAATATCAGTTTGTGAGTATTTTCTAACAAAATTAAACCATGTCAGTTTGTGGGAAACTCTATCTTTTGTTGATCTTATAGCCCTATTGTTCTTAGCTCCTTATTCCTTTATGCGTTATAGCTTTTCACATTCAAATGACAGATATAATGACCTCTTTCAGTCGTGGATGACAATAGCTGAAACACATTTAATGGGGACAGGGAAATGGGGTACCATGAAGTACTGCAAAGAATGGAGGGGCACTTCAGTTGAATCGATATTGCAACAGCAGTTCTGACTGCATTGCCAAATGATTATATGCTTGCTATTTTGTGCTGCTTTTTATCAGCATACGGAACCAATACAGTGGGATGCATTAAATCCCAATAAATTTTATGTATTTAAATTTAGAAAAAAAAATCATGTATTTCCAACAGTTCTACTCTTTTTCAAGTAGCTGAAGAATAATTAAAACATTGCAGTAACGTTTTGATAGGTCCTGCAATATGGGCTAATGTTTCAGTATGTCCCCTGCTCCCCGTTCCGCCACACTTTTAGAGTGATAATGCAAACAAATACATTTTTATGATACAGGTATTGTGGACCTAGGCTGAAACGATCGTCTGAATTTTTGCTGCTCCATGCCTTTCCCCGTTCAAATGTACACAAAACTAAGAAGAAAAAATTATATAGGACCAATTTTCAATGAGCTGTGTAACTTGTTCCTGTGTAGGAGTTTGAAACCTATGTTGGAACATTAACAAAGGCTGTCAAACTGGACTTGTTCGTCAGGGCTACTAGTTGATATTCCCCCCCCCCACTCCCACCTTTAATACTATGTAATTTTGTAAGCAAGTGTATTCTTGCAGCAGTGACAATGACTCTTACATGCTTAAATTTGAAATGTATTTATTTATAAAAGGTATCTATGTAACATGTTAAACAAACAAACCAAAAATAAAACAGGCACAGATGGGGCGCACAGTGGGATGCAGGTGTGAAAAGTTCACCCCTGACAACTAGGGTGTATTTGAGGCTACGGTCAAGACAGCACACCCTGGAAATGTCCTTAATTAGAGTTCATCTAATCTAGTTCGTCTCAGGACAAATATTTGAACCACAAATTGCGCCTGCAAAGTGCCTGCATCGGGGTTAGCCCACACCAGCTGCATGTCGTCATTAGCCCAGTCATTTAGCAAAAAGCAGCCACAAGCAAATCTTTCACTAAGGAGCACATTATGGCTGGTTTGTACTGCAGCAAAATGCTTCCTTTTCACATTTTTTGATCACCTTCAGTCTCAAAGAACAAGGAGGGAGGGATGGAAGAGACAGTGCACAGTTTAGACCCACAAACTTAGATTTAGGTATGGATTTGACAAATGTGCTCTTCTGATTCTTTAGAATTGTTAGTTTACAAGTGGAACCAGAAAGTCACGCAAGAGTTGTGCTGTCTCTGCAACAGTGGTAGCAACCATTGCCCGCTTGGCTGCTGAAACAGGATCTTTAAACCACAATCAAGGATACCACTCATGGAAGCCAGTCTGTAGTCTCCACATGCATATAGATATTTTTGAGTCCCACTGTGTTAAACATCTCAGAGAGAGGCAGTACCGACATTAATAATTTTTGTTCATCCTATGGTGTATTGCTTATCTGCCTGTTGTGCTGTATTCACCCTGGTTCCACACAGACCACTCTAGCATCAGTAAATGAGGTGGCCTAAAGGGAGAGGAAGACGTTTCTCTACTATCAACACACACATAATCTGTGATGCAAAGCTATTTTTCAGACATTGTGGCACAGTACCCAACAGCATGTCATGACTCTTAAATTCTGAGGAGGTCTGGCTACAAGGAAAGTGATAAATATCTGTGATATTACTAGGGATGTTTTCTCCAATAAATAATATTTATTGCAGGTAGTGATCAATATACAAAAAACACATTGCTATTTTCCTCTAGTTCTAAATCTCCAAACTCTCTCACTTGACAATTATGTTACCCGCTAAGTCGTCAATTCAACTAAAGAAGAGCTTTTGAAAGTGTAGTTCATGTGCCTAAATAGGTCTGTTGGCACATTATTGTACACATCACAAAGGCTGCAATATAGACCTGGCATGTTGCATATTATGCAACCCATCCAAAATATGTTGATTATTTCCACACAATGGGCTAGAGATTTATCTGGTCAGACCCACACAGGATAAGAATAATCATGATAGAAAAAGGCACTAACAGGCTAACCCCAACACCTCAGGCCAGCATGCCAGAAACACCAGGCAAAGACTGATCGAACACAATTTCTTGAGGCGAATATTGCCAAGACCCACATACTTACCAAGAACTCCAGAATGCTTGCTCAGAGGAAATGGGGGTGGGGTGGGGTGGGGGAAGGATAATGGAAAAAGAAAACTCAAAAAACAGCTGCGTCCAGAAATGGTTTGTATTTGTAAGAAAAGCAATGAATGTCTGGCACAGTGTAAAAAAATGCTCTCATGAAGCTAAAGTGAAGGAACAGAAGCAAATGTTCTTCAAATACCAGCAGCACACATTGTTAACAATGCAAATATAAACTACAAAATGTTAGGACTAATCTAGTCAGCCAGAATACAATGTTAGCCAAATGTAGAAATGGTCAAGTTCTGCCACTCATGGCCTTATGGCTAAGAATTAAAAGGACAGGCACATTAAAAAAACCCTTAAAAATCCTATCACTAGTGTGATAATTATTTCTTCTTCCCACCCCCCTTTGCCTGACGCATGGGCATGGGCAATGAGGCCCTCTCTGTTATGGCTCTCTGCATTCGGCCACTGCGACGAGGCACTGTGGCTTGTGGCGTTTCTTGAGAGTCATTAATCCCTTCACCCCCTGGTAAGTATCCAGTGGGCATTGCCACTGCATCCTCACCAGTCCACGTTGAGGCACTGGTTAACTCAACATGCGGGGTAGCTCTTTGGGAGATTCGAGTTTCGAGGACTTGTGTCCTTGGCTGTTTCAGGAAAGCTAAAATCTCAGACAGGTAGTTATGGATGGCTCTTGTGGATGTAGCCACAATGCCTAGCTGCAATTCCATTCGGCCCATGGACTGTGACATGAGACCCATGGACTGTGCATGCTCCCTCTTGATATTTTCCAGCAGCTGCACAATCCTACTGTTGGTTTCCATCAATAATCTTTCCCCCTCTGTCAGCTGAGTCTGCCCTCTCCAACCCCGATCCCTAGGGACAGGCTGAACACCATGGTGCTCTTCATTCATGTCATCATTTCCCTCCTCAGGAGAGTCACTTTCATACTGGGGAGTCCTACTGAGTGACTGATCGCCAGGAGATTGTATGTCCATTGTACATTGTGGAGTCCGCTCTGGTGTTGGAAATCCCTCAAAATCTTCCCCAACATTGCTGTGGGTTTCAGATGAAGATAATGGCCATGGCCAACTCTCTGTAGTTCTGGCTGGTGAATCTTCATCAGATGCTGGCACTGAGGATTCTTGCTCTTCTGCTGGTGTGGATGGTGAACTTCCTCCCAGGTTCATAGGTTGTCCGGAAGATCCAGGAACCTCCCCATCTTGCTCCCCAGTGACATCTGGCAATCAAATAGAGGAGCAACAACCACTGTATCTGAGGCCAGGAAGATGGAGGAATCTACATACATTGGACAACACACAGAAAGAAGCCAGTTGGGAAACCAGAGTGTTTGTGTTTGGGCAAACAGTAGGGCAAACTAAAGTTTAGAGACTGAAAAGGGCAAGTGGCAGATGAAGTTATTAATCACTTTAACACAGTGCACACTGTCCTGCACCCATAACACACACAACTGTGCTGGATCCCAAGGCATAACTTTCAAAACACCTTATTGTGATTGTGACAGTAAATGTCTGTGAACCTATCAAAAAGCTCACCTATGCATTGTAGTGATGTCACAGTCAGAAATCTCTGTGATGAACTTTGGGTCAATTGTCCAAGTGACCTGAGCTTCCTGTGGAATCAGATGTGCTCCACCACTGGCTTGTGTGGCAACCCTTGAAGCACTGCTTGCTATCTTCTCTTTTGTCCGGCGTTTCATCTCACCTCTAAACCCCTTCCAGAATCATTGCCACAAATCCGTGACAGTCAATCAAATTTATCCTGTGAACAATGTCTCTTAGGTTTTTCTTTGTCTTTATACATCTACTGTATTTTCTTTTATTTCTAAATTGAAGGTAGTTTCTACAGGAAGGCATTGTTCACAAGGATGCGATTTTGGTTTGAAGGTAAACATTTGCCTTCCATTTTCCCCTGCTGACTCCTTGCCTGAGTACAATTAAGGAAAATATAGAACACATGCTTCTCTATGTACAATGTATTTTACAAAGAAAGGGCACTTATCCACGTATACAATTTAAATCCACATCTACACTCAAGCATATGCAAACCTGAACACTTGAAAATGATTATATATTGCATGCACTTTCTAATTAAACTGTCATGTTCTGCATTTCTGTGTATTATGTGGGCTAGTGAAGAATGAGAAAATGTTCCATGTTGAAAAAAATAAAGTAAGCCTTCTGCCTCTGGGACAATTTAACCATTTATATTTACCTGAGATGTCCACTAGAATGATCATAATAATCACTGCCTTGAGATACTACATTTTCCATTTAAGCAAGCAATGTGCATGAACAGTAATTAGTCTTATTCAGGCTACTACTTCAACAACAGTAACTACTGCTGATCATTCCTGGTGAACTGGTTGCTCTGTGTGGTCGGTGCTAAGACATTTGCACCCACTTTGTGGAATCTCAAATGACATTTGTATTTTGTTAGGTGTAACTCCTGCTCATTGACACACACCACATGCTGCTCTTATGGACTTTATTTGAAGTTGTGTATTTGTGTGAAGGGCATGGGTGTATGTATATGCCAGATTATAAAATGACTTCTCTTTTACTGATTATTTCTTGAGATTGTCTGACATATTTTAGGCTGGAGAGGGGGAGATTTGGGGTGTTTCCCAGAGAGTACAAGGGTCTATCTCACCACCCAATTCTGACCTCCAAACACATATTTTTCTAAAAGGGTAAATTACAGTTCATTTCGATATAACTGAAGATTTAATCTCAATAATAGTGATGCTGTGAGCATGGATTACTTATCTACCTAGTAATTAAAGTATTCACGATCAAAGTATTCACATTCTATTTGTATTGGGATAGACTGTCCAGTTGCATGTTTATGGAAAGTGAAAATGAAACTATAAAATGTATGAGTTCCTTATGAAAATGGATGTGGGGACTGAGAGGCATGCACGTTTTGGATCTTCCACTTTATGGGCATTTTGAAAGGGTCTTCATGAGGTAATTTCAATGTAATACCTGCTGCTTTTATATTTTTTATTTCCTCCTTAGTTTCACTAGCACAGTGAGAACTGTGACCAGCAACTCTAGTATCATTTAAGTTAGGACCATGCAATTCATTCTCCGTAATTCTTTGTTAGGATACACATATTGGACTAGAATATACTTTAATACAAAGAACAGATATCAATTTCTAAATCTATCTGGCTTCTTAGAGCAAGGATGGCCAACTTATGGCCCATGAGCAAGATGTGGCTCATGAAACAATTTTTTTTGGCCCCCCAGCCTACCAAAGAGAGTCATAACATTTTATATACAAAGAAAAATGCTTTTTAAAGTGTTGTGCAAGAGTTAAGAGAGGTTTTCCACATATTAGATCTCTCTCTGGGTTTTTAAAGCAATACTCCAGCATGTGTGAACCATAACTATGCTCCAACACAAGCAAACTGTAACTATGAAGTACTTCCAGACAGGATATGCTCAATTATTATGAAGTCTGACTACCTATGGAAAAAACCACATGCATTTCTGGTCCCTGGAACAGCATCTGGATAACTGGGTGGACACTCACATCAAAGAAATTCCCTGTTCCAGAGAAGGGAATTTATTGTCTATATCATTGGTTATATGATACTGTCAGACACTGCCCCATATTTTAAAATTCCCTTTCACTGATATGAGCAGAAACATAGAACCAACCTGCAGATGGTAAATAGTACAACCGATAAATACAAGGATAAAATTTACCTTCCCCACAAATCAGATGTGTGAATATTGATGAGGAAAAGTTATACTATACATTGTATAATTTGTATATTTTGTAGGAATCATTTGTTATTTATGTTACTGGGTCACCGGCCAAGTTGCACCTTCTGATTTCCCAAAATTTAAAGTATTATTCAGAAACATCACATTTGCTGTAATCTCTTCCTATGTCAATAGCCTCCAAAATCAGGGAAGTGGTATTAGACAGCATAGGTGGCCAATCACACAAATAACAAATAGTTTGTGAACATCAATGGCCTGAAAAGCATTTTTGACACTACTGAATACTTATGAATCATGAATACATTCAATGATGTCGAAATGGATTTCTTAAACTGGTCATTTACGAAGGGGCTAAATCAAGAGGTAACATTAACAACAAGAAGTTCAACCACCTCCAATAACCAGGATTTGCAGCCTTTATTTAATATTAATGCGGGGCACAGGGAATAAAAATTGCAGGCATAACCTTAAGGAAATGTCCATTCATTCAATGTAGAGCAGCCATAGCAACTTGGGATAATGATGGACATCAGTGTGTTGCGTGCACCAGGCTCTGCTCGAGTGATTCTTTCCTTGTCGTCTACAAGCGGACCTGATAAAATTTCAGGGTTGGAACTTGTTAAGATGATGGCACCACCTGCTATGTTGTTGGTGTGGAAGAAGTGCATTTGGAAGAATGGAGGAAATGGAAATTTGGTGTATCCAGAAACTGCATTTCTCAACAGCAGTACTGAATAATTAAATGACTTGCTCTTCTGGGAAGTAGGATCAGAAAATATAAAATCTCTCTTGCCTCAATTTTATGTTGTTAGCTACGGGCTACTTCTTCACAGGTAAACCATGGTATACTGAAGGGTCATAAACGTTAATCAAATATCTCTTAGGTTAATTGACCTAAATGTTTTTCTTCTTTAAATTTTGTCTCACTGCAGGATTCACAAATACTAACTTGTGACCATACTCAGTCCAGTTTCTAAAAAAAAAAAAAAAAGAATAAAAAGCAACTGCACATGCCTGGTACAGAAATAACATTGATCATTTAACCACTATGCACAATATAATGCACTAACCACTATAATGACATTTAGAGTACAATCCTAAACATTCTTAAATCCTAACTCCTAATCCTGGAGTTAGACTGGCACAGTTAGGCCTGCAAAGTTTGGCAGTCACAGGGACCACTGTAAAGCACGTTTGGACTACCCTCAGAGTTAGGGAGGATGGCACATGTCTCTGTGCTGGCCTCTCCAACTCTGAGAGCAGTCAAAAAACTTTACACAGTGTCCCCTGGTCAAACTTTGCTGGCCTACTTGTACAGGCCTAACTCCAGGTTAGAATTGTGCTCTCTTTTACCTTCTCAGCTTTACCTATGGTTTAGCACTTCAAACCTAGTTTCAGATTCTAGTCAATCCCAAAGAGAATTAGCTTTTAACCATAATTAGTGGTATTTCAGATTTAGTGCCATGATTGCCATGACCAGGTAAAGCAATGGCCACCACCCCCAACTAAGCCTGCCTAGTAAATGTCACAGTGTGTCACCCTCATGAGTCAGTAATTATTCTGTGCTTTGCACAGGGGAATACTTTATTGTCATTAAAATTAGTTGCCTTTCTACAAGAAATCTATACTATATATTTTCCCTAGACTATGGTTTCATCAATACTATCTGATTTCAAACTTGTTCTGACATTTCTATCAGAGTTCTCAATTACAAAGCGATTGTTGATGACATCTGGGGCAGGTTGATGTAGGCCCTGGAGCAAAGTCCTGCACTGGGTCTCACAAGCTGATCAGTTGCTGGTGATGGTTAGTGACACCTCCTCTCACCTTCCCCACTAACCATGGGGGGAAAATATGTGGCGACTGACTGGTACTGGGGGATACTCCACTTGGTGGGCCATTCAACAGTGCCTGACCTGGCCAACCCTAATGCTACCCTACAGACAGGAAAGAAAGCGAGCTATGACAAGAATCTGGTATGTTGGATCCACTGTTCTTTTAGCTTTTCAACTCTTAGGCTTTTTTCAAGAGGGGAAGAGATTATTTAAAACATTCAGTCCATGCATTTAATGTGTCTTTGATGGGGTTGTTTTATTTAACAACCAAATGGACTGGAAAATGGACCCCTGCTAATTGGGCAAGAGGCACTTTTTCCAGTGGTGTTCCTCTTATATTTAGCAGGGGGAGAGTAATTGTCCCTCATCACCCCTGCGCAGTCTTTTTGGTGGCTGTTGCTGGCGGGCTGCCTTTTTTTTTTTTTTTTAGATTGTGAGTCCTTTTGGGACAGGGAACCATTTAACTTTATTATTGCTATTTGCCTGTAAACCGCTTTGTGAACTTCGTGTTGAAAGGTGGTATATAAGTACCTGTTGACTGACTGACTGACTGACTGACTAAAAAGTGATATATGCAATGTATCAGCATTAGAGTTCTCACAGTCCCTCTCCTTTCTGTGATCAGATTAAATCCTTTGTTTTAGAGATGAACTAAAATGATCAGGACACACTGTTCTTATGCAGGTTATATCTCATGCCTTTTCTGACACAGTCATTTGCATCAAATGCAACTTCTTCCAACTATCAGAGTAAGAGCCATGATATCTCTTTTATGCATGTGCTCATTGGTCGTAGTTTGCCTGATCCCTGCCCTGAAGAGTATGTAGTCTGTTCTAGATATGTCATCTGTCAAATGTTGCCAGAAGTCAGGACTACACGAGCTACATAGATGCATGGGTAGAATCATGGTCTTGGAGTACTGCTGGCTCCTTGCATCATGAAAATTAGTAACACATCATATAGTTATATAGAGTTTTGAGTTTGGCAGTAAATGCAGGACACCATCTACAATTTATTTTTGTTTTAAAAACCACAGAGAACAGCAAAGTCTTGAGTACAGAGGATAGCAAGAAATTGTTGAAATCATGAGTAAAAGCAAACACTACACTGCAGTTAATAGTGTCAAGCTACAAGAAAAATACTTAGATTCACTGACAAATTTTGACTCTTATGGGCATGTTGAGTCTTACCTGCCACTTGTATTGGCAGCTGATCTCTCACCCAAGATGCGCTGATCTCAGAGAGTTGCTTCTTTTGATCCCACCAGATTCTTTCACTATTGGATCACTTTCTTTTCCTTCTAAATTCTTCCATTCCCCCACCCCACGTGAACAGCAGGACTGTAGCGGTAAGTCGTATTCTTCTTACTGCCAGATATATGGAGAATTCTTTGCATACAATGAATAGAGCCAGACTCAACAGCCATGGAAGCTTACATGAGGAACGTCTTGAAGCTTTGAACTGCTCCTTTCAATTAAGACCATGTTTGTAAGAGGCCCTTTCTTGTCGGTACCCTGTTCAGGCTGCGTTAGATAGGATGAATGTTTCTAAATACCTAAGACAGATACAGACAGTCACCGTGCCAAGCACATAAGTCACACAAAACTATGTGCAATATCCATTGCACCTTCTTGCTGCGGCTTCACTCATATTATCTTCAGAAATGAACTATACATATTCATTATTTTGCCTGTGCATTTTTCATTTATTATACCCCCAGTGAACTTATAATGTACTACACAAAATCAGAGACAATTCACACACATTTCTTTTGAACGGTGATGATTTGCAAATAATACAGGATGAAATCCATATAAAAGTGAAACTTGTGAAAGGATTTAGCACCTCTGAGCTTCCCACACACACACACACACACACACACACACACACACACACACACACAC
>JAJKFI010036023.1:0-21693 GCA_029204185.1 Lerista edwardsae
ATAGATAGATAGATAGATAGATAGATAGATAGATAGATAGATAGATAGATAGATAGATAGATAGATACGCGCGCGCGCACGCACACACACACACACACACACACCCCAAAACAGACTAATACTAAATGCTGATATTGAAACATTTATTATGTAACAACAATCTGAATACCTATAAATATCACTACACCATAACATTATTAAACAGAACTGTACTTTAAAAATGATCTGGCATATATCTGCTTCAGGAACCTAGTTTTAATCCAATGCATGAAATGTCATCTTTACATATAAATAAAATATATTATTAAAAGTCAGAAGATATATTCTTTGGGACATGTTGGACATATACACAGTTGCCATTTTAAAAGACTAATCCTTAAACATCTTTGCTAAGATAATACCAAGGCTTCTTGAGGAGTTTTACACATTTCTTCACTTGAAATTCATACTAGTCATATCCAGAGACAGTACACCTGCTTCTCTGAGGGCTAAACTTAACACTGCCTTAAGCTTGGGAACGATTTGCTACTATTGCCTAGTCTAACCTCTAACGGAGAGTTTAAGAGCATGATGTCTGAAAATTCCAACCTAACTTCACGTCTTTTGGTAAAGACAAACTAAAGAAAACGTAAATTAGTCAATTACATTTTTTAAAGTCAAGGATGATAAGAATAATATTGCTATGATGTTATCTAATGTAATTTAAACTTTTCTCCATCACATGCAATGTTTAGCCAGAAATCCAGATTCTCAGGAATAGATTTTTCAAAAAATTGTGGTATAACTATATCACATGTGCCTATATAATGGCAGTCTTATAAAACTAGAGGTGTTTTGCATTGCAGAAGGTATAAAACACAATATTTCTGTTTCAGGTGAAACAAGGACATCTTTATCTTGAAAACAAGATTTATTTATTTTATTTATTTAAAAGATTTTTACCCTGCCTTTCCATTGCTGGGACAGATGCCCACGGAAGCTCACAATTCTCAAATTAAAAATGTACAATATATAAAAACAAACAAAATCACAGTAATATAAATAAAACAAGTGGAAGAGGGCTGGCTATTTACAATCCAGGTACTGCTGCAGAGGCCCAAGATGGGTTATGAAAAATAAGAACCAGAAGTGGCAGCTAAACATGCTGCAGTTGAGGCTTGATTCGAAACAAAGAGATGACTAGTTTTCAAAGCAGCGTATGTAACTTATCATTGCAATCCCACAGTATTTGAACTGACATACTACTGAATAAGGCAAATAAAAACAAACCACAAGGTACCTAAATATGTTTATTATAAACTTCTCATCAGAAGTGAACATGGAATTGCTAACAACTGGAAAACAAGGAGAAATAGCAGGAAAGTGACTTTTGTGTTTTTTGGGGGGAGGAGAATGATGCCTACCTTCCTGGTACCTGAAAGAGAAAAGAATATTAAAAGCTTTGAAAAAAGCATTTCACATTCAACCCTTCCATTCTGAAAAATATTCACATTCTGTTGCTTCTTTTTTGAGAAAAAAAGCCAATAGTTTGAAGAGTTCTTGCTCTGAAATTCTGTTCACAATGACCACAAAAATATAATTATCTTAAACACTCACGATTCTATTGCTCTATTTTCTCCTGAAATGCTTCCTCACTTGGATGGCAAAATCACCCTCAGTTATTTTTCTGTAGTAAAGAAAGACAACTAAGTACTTTGTATGAGGGAATGCATGACTAGTTGTAATTATAAGGCAATTTTGCTCATGATAGCAGCAATGATGTTATCATGAAAGCTTTAAAAGCCCATTTTTATTCCCTGCTACTGACATTTTCAAAAGCGTTATTGATTTTCACCACCTGATTCTGAAGATAGGTTAGACATGTCAAAGATACTCAGCACCTGAACCTAATATAGGAAGAAACTGAGATATAAAGAAAGTGAGAATTCCCAAATTCCCAAGTGAGAATTCCCAAAATGTACTGAGTGTATTTGACAATTTAACCTCGTGATATATCTGTCTAAAAACCGCTTTTGTATTTATTTGACAGATAATATTTTTAATGGTGTGTTTGTGTGCATGCACGTGTGTGGCTTTTTAACTAGCTGCAAAAGGAAAGAATGGTAGTCTAATTAGAACTTTAATAGGCCTGTTAAACTGACTTAAAATCATCATTTGATGTCACCAATAACACTTACTTAAATATCCTTCAGCGTCCATGCTAATTCGGTAGCCTCAGGAACACATTTTCTTATCTTCCATTATATGATGGCTTGAAGACTTCCAAAATCTCTTCTGACATTATCCGAAGATTTGAAAGTGTGAATTTCCTAGAACTGGTGAAGTACCTGTTTTGATAGTTTTCTGTGAACACTCCAAGATGTTCAGTCCGTAGTGCTGAAATAACTGGAACAGTAGTGTGCAGCCTTTTCAAACATGAGGTCACTTATCAGTCCAAATTAGGTTTGGAATGCAAGTACTGGATACATTTTGTGCCTTTTTGTTTCAGAGGTCACTACTTGATACAATTTTTTCTGAAACAATGAACACTGTAAATAGAACTGAGTGAAAGTATGCTTTTAAAATATGCTAAGTTATGCTTTTCTTCCAACAGATACTAACAGGCATTTTTCTGTCTAGGGCTTTGGCATATCTTAGAACTTGTACCATGACCTAACCTGGTATTTCTAAGTTTGAACATGGACCCATAACCACCCTTTTGGGTCTCATAAGACTATTCTCAAAATCAAGATCAACAAAAATAGAGAAAGGTTTTCACAAGAAACAGGGAAATAGCTTTCTGTTTCAGATCTAAATCTTTTTGGCCACTTTCATTCTTGCATTGTTTAGAAATAATACCAATTTGTTTTTCAGTTTCCCATTCAACCCTAACGTTTTAGAAGTGCTTGTAGGTGGAGAATGGAATTGTGCACATTTTAGACACAGCTGTGTCATAATCTTACTAATGTATGAGCTTGAACAATCTACTTCTAAGGTTTTATTTATGGCTTCAAACATGCATGATAAAGAAAATTACTTGCTAGCAAAAATGTGAATCTAATAGTGACTTCAGAAGTATAAATTATTCAAAAATAGTCAAGCGTATCTATGCATAAAAGCCTACAAATACCCTATGGTTAAAACCAAGAATTCACTCCAAGTAATCCCTTACCATCTCAGGATTTCATTTTATGAATGTGTAGATAGTTGGGGATGTATGATTTGTAAATGATTCTAGAACTCTTGCAGTTAAGTTCTTGTCACATTAGTATAATTATTGACAATATTTTATCACTGATAACCAGTTGGGCATTACATTAACATACACCCTGATACAGAATGGAATTTGTTATTCTTTCCAGTGGAGGCACACTATATATACATACATTTCTTTGTGTCTCCAGATTGTGTCTGCCAATGAAATGAAGTTCTTAAATGTTGAAGGACTCAAATTCTGGTCAAAGATGTATCGGCATTATTCAGCAAAAATATAGTGATATGCAATTTATTCCTCTTCAGTTTTTTAGGATACACAACATACACAAATATTCGACCTGAACTACAAAAATAGCTTCCCTTTTGATCTTTTAGCTAGTTCCTTTTTCAGATATTGTTTTCAGCACTGCTCTGAAGTACACGACCTAGCTACTTCATTTAACTGTGGCTATTGTAAAAGATTGCTGCAAAATAAAAGCATTTAATAGGTAACACACAGCCATGTGTCAATCATGTATTCAAGTTTTAAAATACTGCCAAATTGTTTCTAGGCTAAAAAATCTAATGGTATTTCTAAGTTGGGTAAAGATGATAAAGGGAAAAATATCAACATAATAGCAGTATGAGAGATTATTATTTTGTATTATTCTTACAGAGGAAAAGTTAAAAGTAATGCAAAACACAGTGTTTTGATTGTAATCTTTCAAAGACTTCTAGCTATTCATGATACAACTAGACCATAGCCCTGATCCAGTGATTCCAGTGTGCATTCAGGGCTCTGATTCTTACACAAAATTCTGTGCAAGAGGCAGCCCTCTTATTCATTTCAATGACACAGAGAGTTTTCCCCTTTTATTGGGGAAATAATTGGGAAGGAGGAAATGCGGGTGCGTGGACCTATGCATGCCATTGAATTGAATGAGATGGCCCTTGCTGAAACCGAATTATTTGCAGAACACAGAGCATGGGGTAAGAACAATTCTATATGTGTGAAGATTGATTCATATATTACTGGATGTTTTAAAGTAAGTGTACATGTGGCAGGAACTAATTCCTGGCTCCAGGGCATGTAAACCGATGGGAAACTTGTTAACTTCAAAACATGTTAACTTCCTTCTGATGTTATGGTTTTAGCATCTAGAGTGAACACACATGTGCTAAAACTATAATGTGCAAAGTGGCCCTGGGTATCCCTGCTAAAATTATCCCAGCTTGGAGAGCTGCAACAAGGGCCTTTACACTTCTTTCAGCAAAATAAAAAGCAAACAAAAACACACTACATTTACTAAAAAAACTCATCTAAACTCGTCTTCAGGTCATTGATTCTCATAACTTGTTAAGAGGTTTAACTCTAAACTGGTTTCTGCAGAACACTTTCTGAGTGATAAAACCCTGAGACAAAGCTGTAGCTGTAAACTGGAATTTTGGCCACGGTTAATATGATGAACAAAAGCAAGAGGAAGAGAGCTGCGAAAAGGTTAAAATGTCAAACAAAAACAAAATTAAGAAAGCTTATTTCAGCCAGTTTACATCTCTGCTATATGATATAACAACAATTAAGACTTTGCACAACACTGTACATTTTACTTGCTCTTTGTTCTAGACTTTGTTTACCTCTATGACATTAAAGGATTAGTGCTGTGCAGTGCAATCACATATTAAAAAAATCAAATTTCCTGCCTTGACAGAAAGCAGGTGACATACAAAGGGTGTGGTAGAAAAGGGATGCAGCTAAATATATGCAACCACTGTATACATATATTTATTTATATTTCATATTACTGCAAAATGTCAACAATCCCCATCTGTCCTTCCACTTAGCAATCTATTTCAGGTTGTGCAATAGGCTCAGCAGGCATTGCAGCAGAGGTGGGTCTCAAGGAGATAAAGGAGAGGAGAGTTGTGACCTTATGGATCAGATCAGGGAGGGCACTCCATGCATACGGGACAGTGTGGAAGATGCTACGTTAAACCTGAAATTATGCAGAGCAGCAGTTCTCCAGGTAAAGATTCCAGGTGTGTGTGAGGTGCCTATTTTTGAGACAGAGGCAGTGTGGTTCTGTGAATAACAACTGGCCTTTGAGAAGGCAAGTGAAGTAAGTGATGCAGGACTACACCAAACTCCTGTTACTTGCCACTGTTGCTCACAGGGCTGCTTCACACATGACGTTGTTCCTGTACAGCAGGAAACTGTTCCTGTAGGGGGAAAAAAATATATGCACACCCACGTATAACGCCGAGTGTGAAAATGCTGCGAGTCTCTCTTTTGCCTTAATTACACATGTTTTGAAGCTGCAGCAGAAGGTTCCAAATACATGTAACCACAGCAAACCAGACACACAACATGATCTGGGAGAACACTTTTTTTCCCCTACAAGGAGACTCTCTTGTATATGAAAAAGGCCATGTACGAAATAGCCATAAGTGGTAGCCAGTTAGCACAGTAACCTTGAGGAAATGATTGGGAAAGACTGGGAAAGGATCTTAGACAGAAGAAAGGAAGGAAGTGGATATGAAGGAGGGAAGACAAAAGGAAGAAATGGGGTCATTTACTTGCTTTCCTGAGAAAAGTATTAATTTTATGTGTTTGCAATTCATTATCTACATAGCTAACATACTGATTATTTTATGATGGATGAACTAGACCATTTAAAACTGTATTTTCTCCTTTAGCAGGAAAAAGATATAGAAAAAAATAAAATTAAAACAAGAAACAAAATGCTTCCCCTTACCCTTCTTCTTCCGTACTGAAGCTTGGAAATAGAAAGGGAATGCATGATCAATCAAATATGTAGAGAAGGACCTTCTAAAATGTTAAGCCCATGCTTAGATCTGGAGAATTAACACTGTGAACTCCGCACTGTGCCTGTCCTTTTTCAAATATTAGCAGTTCTGATATAGTTTAATGTTAACACTTTAACTAGGAAGTAAGGTTTGTACTTGAACTTAGGGCACAATCCTAACCAACTTTCCAGCACTGACATCTGAGCCAATGGGGCAAAGGCTGCATCCTGCAGCTGGGGGAAGTCATAGATGTCTCTTCAAGGTAAGGGAATGTTTTGTTCCCTTACTTCAAAGCTGCATTGCCCTTACCCTGGTGCTGGAAAGTCGGTTAGCATTGTGCCTTCAGAATCTTTTGGCTATTCCTAAAAGCAAGGTCTAGTCTCAAAAGTTCAACACTAAAGTTGAGATTTTTAAAAAGTTGAGATTCTTGTTTGTATTTCTATGGGGAAATACAAACAAGAGTTTTCACATTTCAGATTTTCGAAGGTGGTGGATTGATCCCTTGTTAGACCATTAGTTTCCAAAAATCTTTCTGCAGGCTCGAAAGGGTACAGACATTCATGAGATGGTACTTAAGGAATGGCAAAGAACCATTTAATATCACCGGAGGGTACAGAGAGACTTAAGGCATGATCAAGCATCCAAAGAACTGTAAAAATAGTTCCATCAAGTCAGGGGAGTGTATATTGGTTGGTTGGTTTTTGTCATTTTGTTTTAATACCAGTCACACACACCCGCCTCAACTAAATGGCAAATTGGTTTCGAAACAGAAGGGAGTTTCAAAAACAGTTTGTGACTGAGGCTGGTGGGGGTGAGATCAGCTGATCATAGAAAAAGAGTCAAGAATTCTGCTGGAGTAGCATAAGCTCCTTGAATCTCAATCATGATCGATCAGATAGTGGAGCTTGGAGCCAGGCAATCAAATTTATTAGACTGACGTAAGAAAAGATACTAAAGGGAAAAAATGGAGGAAAGTACGGATAGTAAGAAGCGACATGCTACAAATACACTAGGAACACTACAACAAAGTAGTATTTTCCATTTACTTTCTTCTAATAGCAAATTAAGACAACATACAATAACATGTAAAAATGGGAATTAGAAAATAAAATATTTATATACAAAATATATGTAGTACACAGACTTATTTATTGGTTAAGATATCAATGATGAAATAGACTTGATAAACTTTGTTTGGTTAAGAGAGATGCTGTCATACCAAACCAGGAGAATGGAAAATACAAAAGAACTAAGGAGATAACTTTCATTTGATCCATGGGTACTGATAGAAGAGTATTCAAGCTTTATCAGATTACAAATAATTCATTATTGGACTTAATAGAGTGATCTTGGTTTCTTGAGCTGTCACAACCATCTACAACTCCCTGCTGGTTACTGTGTATTATACTGCATGATATGCCTTTAATGTGCTAAATATTTTGATTACCCAAAACAGATTCCCACTGTAGTTACATAGAAGTTGATGTGATAACCGTGCATAGCTCTGAAACCTTAAAAGCCTCTTGCACAGAATCAGCCACAAGAATCCTAGTACTTGAGCAGCTCTACAGTTTGTGGCAGTTTTCTGAAATGAACTGTTTTCATGACTACAAAAGTCATTTTCTACTTTGTATTCTTGAAAAGTGCTAAAGTTTGCATACTCTTACCACCAGAAGATGACCTGCTAAAAGCACCATCTTACTTTTTGTGTAACTCTTACAGCCTAATCCTATGCATACTTACTCAGACACATGTACAATTAAGTTCAATTGCCATTTACTACCAAGTAAGTGTACATAGGACAAGATAGCAATAATATGCTTAGCAGCTCTGGCAAGCTAGCAGAGACATTGCATGCATCATGCAGACGTTTTTTCTACATGATCAGGGCTGCCTTCTTCACTTCATCAGGAAAATTCCTTGTTTGCAAGGAGTAAACAATTTGTGAATGGGGCAGTCTCTGCTCACACCGAACTCCCAGTGCACATCCACAGAACCTGGCTCACAGCAAGAGTGGGCACCCAAAAGCTGTCATGCCAAAGTACCTTATTTTAGACAAAAATTGCCTGTTACTAAAGGGACATCCCCATCTCTATTTTATAATGATCAATTTTTTTTATGACCCAGTCCAATCAAAAATGGCGGTGGTTTTTTTTGTGTGTGAAGATTTTGTTATTTGAAAGGCAGAAAGCGGTGTTATGTGTTTTTATTCTGAGTTCTCATAAGTCACTAGGTAGGGGGTTTGTGTTTTAATTTGGATATTTTAAAATATATCCAAATTTTAATTTGGCTATATTTTAACACCAAAAAGGCAGTATTTTGTGTTTTTATGCATTAACAACACCTATCAGGTTTCTTATATGCTTTATTGCTTATATGCTTTATTTCAAGGCTGGCCTTTTCCAAAACAAAATGCAGGAAATCTCCAACCACTAGTCTTAAACAACATTGAACTTTTGAATGTATTAGGACAAATATAAGCTAATAAGGAACTACCTCTGGGCAGAAAATAATTAGCAGGCCGATCTATTTAAAGACAGCAAAATGTCTAATAATTTATTCCCCTTGCATTGTGGCCTTTAAAGATATACTGGCATCTAACTTATGAGATATTTTGAGATTTACGAAATAATTTTGCTATAAATTCCTTTAGCTATAAAACTAAAAGCAGCTTTTCTTTAATCTTGATGTGATAGATAACAGCAATACTGTTGGTTTTTTTGACTTTAAAAGATGAAAAAGAATAGCTACTACTTTGGGATACTGTGATTTGCCTTGGAAATGAAATGCATTAAGAAAGACTCCAGTATGGCTTCAGCGAAATTAGTCTCACCCTCCCCCCCCCTTCAGTAGGATGCTACCACTGAAAAGATAGTTATGTGAGGAGTCAAGCACAAGACATTTTGATACGGAGTAAATCAGTCTGGTGATTACTCCCTCTGCCCAGGTGTAGCTTATAATTACAGACGTTAAGTTTTGACAGAAAAAAAAATTCCCCATCCCAGACACTGTTTTAAACTGCATCACAAAAATTCATTGTCAATTGACAATTCATTGCCATTCATTTTATGGCTTATTAAAAAGGTCTTCCTATTTTTCCATGATTCAAAGGGGCTGTACCATTACATGTTATGGAGTATTTCACAATATTCTCAATGAACCTAGATCTTTGAGGCTGGTAGAATTTATGGGGGGGGGGATCTATTTCAAAAAATATAAATGACTTTATTGTAGGATTTAAAACAAGAAATGGCACAAATAAAAAGCATAATTCTGAGGGAAAACCATTAGTAATTCATTGTCCAATACAGTACCTAAATGCAAACAATGCAGGTTATATGCAAATATGCAAAATAAGTCTCGCATTTGAAGAACCTTAGCAATGTTTAAAATATTTTGTTTTATTTGAATACAAGGTTTTATAATTAGAAACCTTGTTGACTTTCTGCAGACAAATCTAAACAAGCTGTAACCTACTGGAATGGTTAAAAACCTGCATTATAAAAATCTATGTAAGCTTGCAATAAGATATAAGACAGTTCAATTAAACCATTAAATAGTTGGCCATTAACTGGTAATGGGCCTCTGAATTAAAATATTAGGTATTAAGACAATGACACTCTTAATGCTATCCAGACACCTGGGTACTGAAACTGGTCACCAGGTAACAATTATTTTCAATTACCAAAAATTGGGTCCAGCCCAAAGCTTTTTTTCTCTTCATATCAGAAATGTTTCAGTTGAAATATTGTACCAAGATATTCCACTGCAGAGTCAGCATTAGAAATAGGCAAACCGAAGAAAGAACATTTCTGTTCATGCAAATCCCTCAAAAGGTTTAGTAATAAATCAAATTATATGTAATATTTGAAATAAAGAGCCCTGGTCCAGGGAAACAGTATGAAATCGGAAGGCTGTTTGCCAATTGCTGCATTTCACTAGGTGGGAGTCTCCCTTCCCCCTTGCCTGGCAGATTATCTATCCTGTTGGTTGCTAGAGTGCTTGGAGAGAGGGGGAAGGGTCCTTGAAATGAGCCCATACCTTGATTCCCCATGCCCCAGTTTATGAAGCAATTGGGACCATCAGAGTTAAAAGATCTGCATTATTCTTAGAGTGCCTGCACCATATACAGCAGGGGGTAGCCAACTTGAGGCACACATGCAGACACTTTCAAAGTGGCACTCAAAGTCACCTGTCATGGCCGAACTGGCTGATGCAGGACTCCATGGCTGTGAGTACACAGTGCTCTTCCTTGCTAGAAACCCAGAAAGGGATCAACAAGGGCTGGGCAGGGCAAAGATAGCAGAGTAGAGGCTTCACAGATTATGTGGGGCAGCGCAACCACCCGAGTTGATCTGAAATAAGGCGGAGTGGAACATTCAAGATTACGTATATTAAAAAGTGGAACGTGGCCTGCTGGCCACTCCTCATATGCACACTGCCTATGCACCAACTGAGGTGCTGGATGTGGGATTTCCCTTCTGCAATACACTTTTGAACTTGTGGTAGAGCAGATCTGGGAGCAGAAACAGTATCTATACATGGTCTGCTTTTCCTGGATTGGGGACAAGGGGCTCTAATGAGAAGTAGTTGGCTTATAAATACAAAGCTTAATTCTTGTCAGCTTTTAAACATTGAGGGCTAGCAGCTTACCTTTATCCACTAATGAGAGGCCACATAAATTTAAAATAAAACAATATTAGATAAACTGCTTTATTAAAAAATAAAAACAAGCTAATACACTATGCTTAAGCTTTTAGTTGACATGTAAAATAACGATGCACATAAGTTATAAACACATTCTCTCGCAGAGCTGGAAACACAAAAACCAAAACCAAATCATTCATGCTCAACATGCACACTTGGAAATCTCCAGAAATGCAACATTCCCATGTAATATTTTCAGTATCACATTCTTACAGGGTGCAGTTCACTTTCAAACAATCTAACACTGTCTTTACATCTCCATTATTTCAGCATGCTCATTAAAAAAACACGTTCTTACCAAGCTCTTCAAGCTCTGAGGTCATTGATTTAGACCGCAAGGTCAG
The DNA here is from genome assembly GCA_029204185.1 of Lerista edwardsae. Taxonomy (NCBI): domain Eukaryota; kingdom Metazoa; phylum Chordata; class Lepidosauria; order Squamata; family Scincidae; genus Lerista; species Lerista edwardsae. Next base: position 11,031 of record JAJKFI010036023.1, read on the forward strand.
TGCAGTGGTTGGAGCCCGTTTTGGAGGTGGAGGGGCTTCGCATTAAACAGAAGGACATATATCATAAGTAAATGCACTCCTCTGAGACCCTGTGTGCTCATATATGCATGATTAAGAATCAACCCAAAGATACATTACTAATTCAAATGTGCTTGCTTCATTGTACTCTGAATAATCAGTGTTTTGGCTTCTGAAAACATGTACTAACTACATCCAGTAGTTTCTAAGTACAAGAAAAGGAAAACACCACAGTACAGGCATGCCCTGGTATCCACTGACTCAGTATCCATGGTTTCAGTTATCCACAGATACGGTGGATACAGGGACACCTATTAAAAAGATAGGGGAACATTAAACAAATCTTTACCTTTTTCCAGCAAAACTACTGATGTTTCCCTATCTTTAAAAAGACATCCCCAGTATCCACGGTTTCAGGTATCCATGGTGGGGTCCGGAAAGGAACCCCATCAGATACCTGGGTATACCTGTATTTCCTTGATATGCATTGTATTTTAGGAAATTTTCATGCACTGTGCATCCAACTCCTGTATCATATTTGATTAATCTGGAAGTATATGCGATACTACAAAGTCTGTAAGCCCAATATTTCTAGGTCAAACATGGAATCCCACAACAACATATTTGACAAAAAGCCTCAATGTGAACATTATCTGACAAGTGGGTTTTACCAGGGAACATGGTAGGATACAAACATTAAGCAGAATCACAGATGATGGCTAAGATGCAATGGGAAGCCATGAGTTCCTGTTACAAATGCAATCCTTTGAAAGCAATGTTCTTCTTTTCAGGCAAGGAGAGTGAAAGCATTTGTTCACTGTTAAGAACAAACCATAGTTCTGTATCATGGACAAATACAGGAAACAGTAGATTGTTAATTAACTACAGTTAGACATGACTTTAAATGCATCTTTTGACCCTGAAGTGGTGTGGGTGTTTCTGCAAATAGCATGCACAGTGGCATGTGCGAAAGCCTACTTTCCCTTTCCTCTATTTCCAATCCTGTTCACACATCCTTACATGTGAGATCTACAAAAAATATGCAGCCTACTCTAATCTGGTATCCTAGCTTACTGCAACTGTCACAATTTAAGTAAATGGCAATTTCTCAAATTTGTATGTAATGTGGAATTGGTGTTTGTTCTTAACGTCAAAGAATGCTAGAGCGGAAGGTACACTGAAGGTGTTGTTCAGTCACCAAGTCGTGTCCGACTCTTCGCGACCCCATGGACCACAGCACGCCAGGCCTCCCTGTCCTCCACTAGCTTACAGAGTTCGCCCAATTTCATGTTCATCACTTCAGTGACACTGTCTAACCATCTCATCATCTCAGAAGACAGATAAGGTGGTCTGGTACTCCCATCTCTTCAAGAACTTGCCACAGTTTGTTGTGATCCACACAATCAAAGGCTTTAGCATAGTCAATGAAGCAGAAGCAGATGTTTTTCTGGAACTCTCTTGCTTTCTCCATGATCCAGTGAATGTTGGCAATTTGATCTCTAGTTCCTCTGCCTCTTCGGAAACCAGCTTGTACATCTGGTAGTTCTCGATTCACATATAATACTGCTGGAGCCTAGCTTGTAGGATTTTGAGCATCACCTTGCTAGCATGTGAAATGAGTGCAATGGTGCGGTAGTTCGAGCAATCTTTGGCATTGCCCTTCTTTGGGATTGGAATGTAAACTGATCTTTTCCAGCCTTGTGGCCACTGCTGGATTTTCTAAATTTGCTGGCATATGGAGTGCAGCACGTTGACAGCATCATCTTTTAAGGTTTTGAGTAACTCAGCTGGAATGCCGTCAGCTCCACTAGCTTTGTTGTTAGTGATGCTTTCTAAAGCCCACTTGACTTCACACTCCAGGATGTCAGGTTCGAGCTCATTGACAGCACCATTGTGATTATCAGGAACATTTAGATCGGCCTTATAGAGTTCCTCTGTGTATTCTTGCCACCTCTTCTTAATCTCATCTGCTTCTGTTAGGTCCTTGCCGTTCTTGTCCTTTATTGTGCCTACCTTTGCACGGAATTGTCCTTTAACATCTCCAATTTTCTTGAGAAGATCTCTAGTCTTTCCCATTCTATTGTTTTCCTCTATTTCTTTGCATTGCTCATTTAGGAAGGCCTTCCTATCTCTCCTTGCTGTTCTCTGGAAATCTGCATTCAATTGGGTATATCTTTCCCTTTCTCCCTTGCTTTTGGCTTCCCTTCTTTCCTCAGCTGTTTGTAAAGCCTCATCAGACAACCACTTTGCCTTCTTGCATTTCTTTCTCTTCGGGATGGTTCTAGTTGCTGCCTCCTGTACAATGTTACAGATCTCCGTCCAAAGTTCTTCAGGCACTCTGTCTACCAAATCTAAGCCCCTAATTCTATTTGTCACCTCCACTGTATATTCGTATGGGATCTGATTTAGGTCATATGTGGAGGGCCTAGTGGTTTTCCCTACTTTTTTCAGTTTAAGCCTGAATTTGGCAATAAGAAGCTCATGATCTGAGCCACAGTCAGCTCCAGGTCTTGATTTGACTGCCTGTATAGAACTTCTCCATCTTTGGCTGCAAAGAATGTAATCAATCTGATTTCGGTGTAGACCCTCTGGTGAAGTCTATGTGTACAGTCGCCGTTTGTGTTGCTGGAAACGGGTGTTAGCTATTATGTGTTCTCCTGACAAAACTCTATCAGTCTTTGCCCTGCTTCATTTTGTACTCCAAGACCAAACATGCCTGTTATTCCTGTTACCTCTTGACTGCCTACTTTAGCATTCCAATCCCCTATGATGAGAAGGACATCTTTTCTGGGTGTTAATTCTAGAAGGTGTTGTAGGTCTTCATAGAAACGGTCAACTTCTTCCTCTTCAGCATCAGTGGTTGGGGCGTAGACTTGGATTACTGTGATGTTGAAAGGTTTGCCTTGGATCCAAATTGAAATCATTCTATCATTTTTGAGGTTATACCCCAGTACTGCTGTTCCCACTCTCTTGTTCACTATGAAGGCTACTCCATTTCTTCTAAGGGATTCCTGCCCACAATAGTAGATGTAATGGTCATCTGAATTAAATTCTCTCATTCCTGTCCATTTTAGTTCACTAACTCCCATGATGTTGATGTTCAGTCTTGACATCTTGCGTTTGACCACATCTAGCTTACCTTGATTCATAGATCTGACGTTCCAGGTTCCTATGTAGTATTGTTCTTTGCAGCATCGTATTTTCCTTTCACTTCCAGACATATCCACAGCTGAGCTTCCTTTCGGTTTTAGCCCAGCTACTTCACTCTTTCTGGAGCTACTAGTACTTGTGTTCTGCTCTTCCCCAGGAGCATAATGGACACCTTCCGACCTGAGGGTCTCATCTTCCAGTGTCATATCGTTTAGCCTTTTAGTTTTGTAATCCATGGGGTTTTCTTGGCAAGAGTACTGGAGTGGGTTGCCATTTCCTTCTCCAGCGGATCACGTTTAGTCAGAACTCTCTACTATGACTTGTCCATCTTGGGTAACCCTACATGGCATAGCTCACAGCTTCATTGAGCTACTCAAGCCCCTTCGCCACGACAAGGCAGTGATCCATGAAAGGGACATTGAAGGTATTGCAATTCAATTACCTGATCCATGCAGGCAACTACCACAAAGCAGAAACCCACAAAGCGGGCACTGTCAAGCTCTTCCTCTCATACATTGATAGACTGAAAACCCACAACTCTCTTATCTGGCTTGTTTTCAGAAACCATGGCTTCCTGAAATGTCTGAGCCAGACCGCAAACCATCCTATAATGTTACCTACAAGTGTCTGAAAAGCTATAGCTGTACACTCATCTTCATATTGCAAATCTGAACTCAAAATAAAAAGACAATAATCCAAACTATATTTCATGATAGCTTAAACTAATCATATCAATCGGTGTAGATTTCAAAACAAAATATGTTTCATTCGGTCTATACTGAACACTGACACATTAAAAAATAATCATTCAGCATCAGATATACCAAGTGATTTTCAGTAACTGAAAATCTCTGCAGTAAGCCATTCTAGAAGATATGACCAGAGAGAAATGCTTGAAATTGTCACATCAAAAGCGTAACATTGATTTCTTGCTACACTGCCAAAATCAACGCCTCATGTAATCGTTACTACTGTTGTTATTGCAATGTACAAATATGAAGCTGTTTGGAAAGGGCAATATTCATGGCTTACTGAGTCACACACATTCCAGACACACATTCTAACTGCACAAAAAGGACAAGCTGACCTCTGCCTCAGTGACCACAATAGCAGATAAAATATAACAACTCTAGGAAGACATGTCTGTTACTATGTACAGGGGGCCCACATTAACCCGCTCAGTTTAGCGGGCTGAACTGAGCTCCAGTTGGGTCCGGAGGCATTCTAAGCCTGCAGATGCCACACGTATCTGTCCATGGCCTCTGCGGGCTTCAGAATGAAACCTGGAGGCGAAAGCACATGACTTCCAGTTTTGGGTGAAAACCAGAAGTCTTGTTTAAATTAGTCCAGGTGGCTTCTGAGGCCTTCAGCTCTGATCAGGCTCAGAGGGTGGGTGGGTGCCAGAAAACTGGATTTGAACATCTGTGGTTTTCCTTAGCCACAGGGGTTCCTGGAATGGAACCTCTGTGGATAATGAGGGCCTACTATACACACAAAATACATGGACTGATGTATCTTTATTGGCAAGAAATCAACTAATAAGTCACTAAGCAAGATAGGGTTGCTAAAAAGGCTACAGCCTGGCTCTCAAGTTTCCTCCCAATCACTCTGTCAAGATTCTCAGAACAAAAGACTAGAAATAGTCATATTACTATGACTAATAGTGAAAGATCAGAATTAGAAAGACTTGAGAAAAGCGAGTGAAAATGCTGATAGAAACTTTTCAAATACTTGTAATATGCACTGGAGTGTTCCATTTTTAGTGCAATTGTCTCCACAACTGTCCTATAAAGATAGCAAATGAGAGAGACTCTTGCAGCACCCTGGCTAGAGAGGGATCAATTTCAGGTCTCCAGCTTCTCAAGGTTACTGATTTTTTTTCCCATTAATGTTTCATACTATATGCAGTGCCTTGGCATTTGTGGGGGTTTCATTCCTGGAACCCCCACTCCCACGCAAATCCTGTGGATAAAAGAATCAGTGGGTCAGGGCACCCAACCCTTCAAAATGTGGGCAGAGCTGTATTCCAGTTGCATCCGGGGGGTGTCCTGAGGGCCTAAAAACATCACTTCCAGTATTTGGGGGGAAAGTGAAAGTGACGCTTTTAGACACTTTCTCCAGGCATTCTGACGCCTGGAGAAAAATTAGAAGCGATGATTTTAGGCCTGTATAACACAAACATCAAAATGTGATGATGTGACCACAATTACTCTCTGTGCAGAAGGCTCCAGGGACGGGTTCTGAGCAGGGACCTCTGAAGGCAGTCAGAGCAGAGCAGGCAAAATCCCACTTCCTCGGGTGCGGTCGGCTCTGCTTTGGCTGCGCTGCAGAAGCCCTTGGAAGGAAGTAGATTCTGATGGAATTGCTAACAGGGTGCTTGGATTGCACCAAGAAAGGCTCCGGGGTGGGCAAGAAAGAACCCACCATCCTCAGTATAGCAGATTGGCTACACCAGAAACAATTGCAGTAACATCATGTCATCGTCATCATCGTGTCACCGTAATTACTTTGGTGGCGAAGCGGCAGTTGGATTCTGCCGGCAGTTGGAGTTCCTCAGCACAGCATGGTTGAGATGGTGAGTGTGGCCCATGTGACACCCCCCCTCAGCTACACGACTGCATGGATGTGACTGGTGCACAGCTCTAATAGTATTCGAAGGATACATGTCAGGCCTCAACAAAGGTTGGGTAACCCATGTTAAGTCAAATCTGCGGAAGAAAAGTCTTGACCTGTACTTCATTTTCTTATTATGCACATTGAATTGGACAGAAAGGTTCCTTTCACCCAGCAGCAGAAGTCATTCCATAAGGCAAACTTTGGGTCCAAACCATTGAAGTAGAATTTTCTAAAATACAGGACTCCCATTGGATCATTTTTTTTTCTTACATTGAGGGTTGCTTCATACTCATGACTTAAGAAGCATGCAATACAATCTTGAGCAAGCTGACTGACAACATGAAAATACAATAATAAAAATTACACAAGGAAGACTACACAGTATGCCTATTTTATAGCAGTGGCAAAAACTCTGAAAGTTAGTTGAATGAAAGACACAGGATGCTGGCACACATCTAAAACAAGGCTTGGATTTAAAATATATGTTCTGAGGAAGCCATGTGAGACATGGCTTAATTTTAATGGGATGACGCCCATTATTTTTACATGTTGTTAAGATGTCAATATAGACACAGACATGCTTGTAAATATTTTACTATAAGTTTTTGAATGGATTATTGAAAGGCAGGTGAGAGATAAGCTTAATACATATAGACACTATGCCTTCACCCCACCCCCACATCAAGAAAAACAGAAATTGCATTCCTATGATGCAATCTCATGCTGCGGAATAGTCACACATAAGACTATTCTATCAATTGAGGATGAACCAACACAGTGGGTCTCTTACACCCCAACGGCATGCCACAAGAGGCAGAATACTAATTGGCTGGTGAAGACCAATGGTTTAAGACATGATTATTTCCATATATAGTGGAAAGTAGCACTGGGTGGCTTTTTGAATAGGATCTTTCAATTATCTGCATTTGCAAATTAATCATTTTCTTCAGTAAACAGAAAGCTATCATGTTTATTAAGTAGCGGAATGATGCATAGATTGTGCAGCATGAATTTAAATGATGCTAAATAATTTCTCACTTAAATTGCTCTCTTTGTCTCTGGAGAAGCAGGAAAAACATTACAACAATAAAGGGAATGTACCTTTCTTTCTTGCTGTGTCATCTGGATCAAGATTCCTGGTTACTGTAACAACTTTAAGAACTAAGTGATTGCCTCCTTGCCGAATCATATTCACAACCTGCCTGTGGCCAACTTTCACTACATTTTCGTTATTAACCTGCAAGGAAAAAAAAGGGGGGATTAGACTAAAACTTGTGCAAAAGAATTAAAGTGCTAAACATGTTCAAAAGAAAAAGTCTATCTGCAAATGTGAAATTGTTTAGTTAGTATTGTCATGAGTAAATCTTAAAAGTATCAGCTTTCACTGACACATGTCCATTAAACTGGAATATAGCAGTTTGATAATCCAATAATCTGATTCTTTATCAATAATTATAATTAAATAATGACACTTATTTGACAACATACAATGCATACAATTACCTGCTTTTCTTTCTCAATAGTAAATGGGGTGAGAAGAGGAAAGGTAAACTGAGGTAAAATAAAAGCTGTTTATGTAAAAGTGCAGCTTTTGTAAAGAAACAGAACATTAATCCATCAATGTTGTGCTAACTTCTTATCCTTTGCTTTATAGTTTATACTTAGTTTTTATTTTCCCTGCAAGAATTTAGAGTAATAGAAACAAGAACGTATAGAATCAGCACACCGATTTTCATGGAACTTTTATTCATATTCTTTATCTTTCTGGCATGTTTACAAACATGCAAGTAATATCCAGCCCTCTGGGAAGTCAGTTGCTTGAATGGTTTTGTAAACAGGTTCACCTGTATAATAGTAAGGCTAAGAAAAAGAAGAAAGTAGGTGAGCGCAGTCAGCACCCTCTGTTGCCCCTCAGCTTGGGCCTGTTGCTAGGTCATCCACCGGAGTATCTATTCAGGCGGGGTGGCGTCCTCAGCTACTGTTGCAGCAGAGGGGCTGCTGCCCGCATTCTCCACCACTATCCCTTCCATCGAACATGGGGGGGGCAACGCCTCCCCTGGAGGCGGGGGGCTGTGGAGTGGTGTGGGTCAGATGCAGCTCCCCGTGATGTGAAAGGAATCTCTTGTCACTGGCTCCACACAATCAAAGGCTTTGGCATAATCAATGAAGCAGAAGCAGATGTTTTTTCTGGAACTCTCTTGCTTTCTCCATGATCCAGTGAATGTTGGCAATTTGATCTCTAGTTCCTCTGCCTCTTCGGAAACCAGCTTGTACATCTGGTAGTTCTCGATTCACATATAATACTGCTGGAGCCTAGCTTGTAGGATTTTGAGCATCACCTTGCTAGCATGTGAAATGAGTGCAATGGTGCGGTAGTTCGAGCAATCTTTGGCATTGCCCTTCTTTGGGATTGGAATGTAAACTGATCTTTTCCAGTCTTGTGGCCACTGCTGGGTTTTCCAAATTTGCTGACATATGGAGTGCAGCATGTTGACAGCATCATCTTTTAAGGTTTTGAGTAACTCAGCTGGAATGTTGTCACATCCATTAGCTTTGTTGTTAGTGATGCTTTCTAAAGCCCACTTGACTTCACACTCCAGGATGTCAGGTTCGAGCTCAGTGACCACACCATTGTGGTTATCAGGAACATTTAGATCGGCCTTATAGAGTTCCTCTGTGTATTCCTGCCACCTCTTCTTAATCTCATCTGCTTCTGTTAGGTCCTTGCCGTTCTTGTCCTTTATTGTGCCTACCTTTGCACGGAATTGTCCTTTAACATCTCCAATTTTCTTGAAAAGATCTCTAGTCTTTCCCATTCTATTGTTTTCCTCTATTTCTTTGCATTGCTCATTTAGGAAGGCCTTCCTATCTCTCTTTGCTGTTCTCTGGAAATCTGCATTCAATTGGGTATATCTTTCCCTTTCTCCCTTGCTTTGGCTTCCCTTCTTTCCTCAGCTGTTTGTAAAGCCTCGTCAGACAGCCACTTTGCCTTCTTCATCTTGCATTTCTTTCTCTTCGGGATGGTTTTATTTGCTGCCTCCTGTACAATGTTATAGACCTCCGTCCAAAGTTCTTCAGGCACTCTGTCTACCAAATCTAAGCCCCTAAATCTATTTGTCACCTCCACTGTATATTCGTATGGGATCTGATTTAGATCATACGTGGAGGGTCTAGTGCTTTTCCCTACTTTTTTCAGTTTAAGCCTGAATTTTGCAATGAGAAGCTCATGATCTGAGCCACAGTCAGCTCCAGGTCTTGTTTTTACTGCCTATATAGAACTTCGCCATCTTTGGCTGCAAAGAATGTAATCAATCTGATTTCGGTGTAGACCATCTGGTGAAGTCCATGTGTACAGTCGTCGTTTGTGTTGCTGGACTTAGTGGTGGTGTTGTGGTGCTGTGTTGTGTTGTTAGCTATGACTAATGTGTTCTCCTGACAAAACTCTATCAGTCTTTGCCCTGCTTCATTTTGTACTCCAAGACCAAACCTGCTTGCTATTCCTATTACCTCTTGATTGCCTACTTTAGCATTCTAATCCCCTATGCAGTGGCGTTTCTACAAGGAGGGCAAAGCTCTAAGTTTTGCATGAAGCCTCACCATGCAATGGAAATCAGTCCTCTCCTGCACCGTTTTAGCCAATCCTCACAGGGAACAGCAATATCTTGGCGTTGCTTACTGGCTACAGCAGCAAGGGAGAGGAGGGATTTACATGACAGGGTAAGGCCAGTGGCGTCATGCTACCGGTACGCTGGGCGGGAGGAATGGGTGAGCGGCAGCCCGCCCGTTGCGTCATGCTCCGTTTCGCCCTCTTCCCCGCCCCGCGTGTGTGTGTGTTAATATATTACTTTTCAATTTATATGGTGTGTTTGTCAATTCCTAGCAGCAGGATTAAAATGTCAACTGGGAGATTAAAAACAGCCAGAACTCAACAGCCTTCATGTTGCTCTATGCAAAGTATAGTACATAGTGGCTGACTCTAGTGCAGTGATGGTGAACCTTTTCGGTTCAGTGTGTCAAAAATTCAGAAAATGCATAACTTGACTGTGCTGGCATGTCAATCCCCAAACAAAAAAGAAACAATTTTTTACATATTCATTTATTTAAAAAAACACAGTCCAATCTTGTGTGGTGCTATATATTACACAAATAAATGTCAAATAATGACAAGAATGAAGTAAGACTTTAAAACATTCAATTGAATGTGAATTCAGGTGAATGCTGTCATGTCACCCAAACGTTGTGGCGTGTCACCTTTGATATGGATGGCATAGGTTCACCATCACTGCTCTAGAGTCTGTCCCCTGGCTTTAAGGAACAGAGAGAGAAGATGAATCCAAGAAGAGAAATAGTCAGCTAGGCAAGTGAAGGGGTGCGTGCATGGGCCTAAGTGACCTCCTCCTCTTTTTTTAGTTTTTGGTAACAAGTCTCTATTACTGTTATAAATGCTTAAACCTTTCATCCTAGAAGATTTATTTCTGATACCATCAAAATGTTCTTTGAAAGTCGAATGTTATGGACACAAGACAACCAGATGTTGTAGCTCTGGACCTCCCTGCCAAGCTCTGTACAGTGCAGAGCTTGGCACCTCAGATATCTGGTGATGATGTGATGATGTCATTACCAAACATCCAGAGGTGGTGATGCAGCGAGTTCCAGTGTCTAGATGTTGTAGGAAGGGTTTGTGCATGAGCATGGACACATCACAGAGAATGCTGCTAGGCACTGTGCACATTATGCACAGTGCATAAACAGAAGTTTCTGAACATAGATTATACAAGTCTGGATGAGAAGTAGCAGAAATCAAACCAACTACCCAGTTTTCTGGTACTTCTACACACACACACACACACACACACACACACACACACACACACACACA
>JAJKFI010036024.1:0-21688 GCA_029204185.1 Lerista edwardsae
ATAGATAGATAGATAGATAGATAGATAGATAGATAGATAGATAGATAGATAGATAGATAGATAGATACGCGCGCGCGCACGCACACACACACACACACACACACCCCAAAACAGACTAATACTAAATGCTGATATTGAAACATTTATTATGTAACAACAATCTGAATACCTATAAATATCACTACACCATAACATTATTAAACAGAACTGTACTTTAAAAATGATCTGGCATATATCTGCTTCAGGAACCTAGTTTTAATCCAATGCATGAAATGTCATCTTTACATATAAATAAAATATATTATTAAAAGTCAGAAGATATATTCTTTGGGACATGTTGGACATATACACAGTTGCCATTTTAAAAGACTAATCCTTAAACATCTTTGCTAAGATAATACCAAGGCTTCTTGAGGAGTTTTACACATTTCTTCACTTGAAATTCATACTAGTCATATCCAGAGACAGTACACCTGCTTCTCTGAGGGCTAAACTTAACACTGCCTTAAGCTTGGGAACGATTTGCTACTATTGCCTAGTCTAACCTCTAACGGAGAGTTTAAGAGCATGATGTCTGAAAATTCCAACCTAACTTCACGTCTTTTGGTAAAGACAAACTAAAGAAAACGTAAATTAGTCAATTACATTTTTTAAAGTCAAGGATGATAAGAATAATATTGCTATGATGTTATCTAATGTAATTTAAACTTTTCTCCATCACATGCAATGTTTAGCCAGAAATCCAGATTCTCAGGAATAGATTTTTCAAAAAATTGTGGTATAACTATATCACATGTGCCTATATAATGGCAGTCTTATAAAACTAGAGGTGTTTTGCATTGCAGAAGGTATAAAACACAATATTTCTGTTTCAGGTGAAACAAGGACATCTTTATCTTGAAAACAAGATTTATTTATTTTATTTATTTAAAAGATTTTTACCCTGCCTTTCCATTGCTGGGACAGATGCCCACGGAAGCTCACAATTCTCAAATTAAAAATGTACAATATATAAAAACAAACAAAATCACAGTAATATAAATAAAACAAGTGGAAGAGGGCTGGCTATTTACAATCCAGGTACTGCTGCAGAGGCCCAAGATGGGTTATGAAAAATAAGAACCAGAAGTGGCAGCTAAACATGCTGCAGTTGAGGCTTGATTCGAAACAAAGAGATGACTAGTTTTCAAAGCAGCGTATGTAACTTATCATTGCAATCCCACAGTATTTGAACTGACATACTACTGAATAAGGCAAATAAAAACAAACCACAAGGTACCTAAATATGTTTATTATAAACTTCTCATCAGAAGTGAACATGGAATTGCTAACAACTGGAAAACAAGGAGAAATAGCAGGAAAGTGACTTTTGTGTTTTTTGGGGGGAGGAGAATGATGCCTACCTTCCTGGTACCTGAAAGAGAAAAGAATATTAAAAGCTTTGAAAAAAGCATTTCACATTCAACCCTTCCATTCTGAAAAATATTCACATTCTGTTGCTTCTTTTTTGAGAAAAAAAGCCAATAGTTTGAAGAGTTCTTGCTCTGAAATTCTGTTCACAATGACCACAAAAATATAATTATCTTAAACACTCACGATTCTATTGCTCTATTTTCTCCTGAAATGCTTCCTCACTTGGATGGCAAAATCACCCTCAGTTATTTTTCTGTAGTAAAGAAAGACAACTAAGTACTTTGTATGAGGGAATGCATGACTAGTTGTAATTATAAGGCAATTTTGCTCATGATAGCAGCAATGATGTTATCATGAAAGCTTTAAAAGCCCATTTTTATTCCCTGCTACTGACATTTTCAAAAGCGTTATTGATTTTCACCACCTGATTCTGAAGATAGGTTAGACATGTCAAAGATACTCAGCACCTGAACCTAATATAGGAAGAAACTGAGATATAAAGAAAGTGAGAATTCCCAAATTCCCAAGTGAGAATTCCCAAAATGTACTGAGTGTATTTGACAATTTAACCTCGTGATATATCTGTCTAAAAACCGCTTTTGTATTTATTTGACAGATAATATTTTTAATGGTGTGTTTGTGTGCATGCACGTGTGTGGCTTTTTAACTAGCTGCAAAAGGAAAGAATGGTAGTCTAATTAGAACTTTAATAGGCCTGTTAAACTGACTTAAAATCATCATTTGATGTCACCAATAACACTTACTTAAATATCCTTCAGCGTCCATGCTAATTCGGTAGCCTCAGGAACACATTTTCTTATCTTCCATTATATGATGGCTTGAAGACTTCCAAAATCTCTTCTGACATTATCCGAAGATTTGAAAGTGTGAATTTCCTAGAACTGGTGAAGTACCTGTTTTGATAGTTTTCTGTGAACACTCCAAGATGTTCAGTCCGTAGTGCTGAAATAACTGGAACAGTAGTGTGCAGCCTTTTCAAACATGAGGTCACTTATCAGTCCAAATTAGGTTTGGAATGCAAGTACTGGATACATTTTGTGCCTTTTTGTTTCAGAGGTCACTACTTGATACAATTTTTTCTGAAACAATGAACACTGTAAATAGAACTGAGTGAAAGTATGCTTTTAAAATATGCTAAGTTATGCTTTTCTTCCAACAGATACTAACAGGCATTTTTCTGTCTAGGGCTTTGGCATATCTTAGAACTTGTACCATGACCTAACCTGGTATTTCTAAGTTTGAACATGGACCCATAACCACCCTTTTGGGTCTCATAAGACTATTCTCAAAATCAAGATCAACAAAAATAGAGAAAGGTTTTCACAAGAAACAGGGAAATAGCTTTCTGTTTCAGATCTAAATCTTTTTGGCCACTTTCATTCTTGCATTGTTTAGAAATAATACCAATTTGTTTTTCAGTTTCCCATTCAACCCTAACGTTTTAGAAGTGCTTGTAGGTGGAGAATGGAATTGTGCACATTTTAGACACAGCTGTGTCATAATCTTACTAATGTATGAGCTTGAACAATCTACTTCTAAGGTTTTATTTATGGCTTCAAACATGCATGATAAAGAAAATTACTTGCTAGCAAAAATGTGAATCTAATAGTGACTTCAGAAGTATAAATTATTCAAAAATAGTCAAGCGTATCTATGCATAAAAGCCTACAAATACCCTATGGTTAAAACCAAGAATTCACTCCAAGTAATCCCTTACCATCTCAGGATTTCATTTTATGAATGTGTAGATAGTTGGGGATGTATGATTTGTAAATGATTCTAGAACTCTTGCAGTTAAGTTCTTGTCACATTAGTATAATTATTGACAATATTTTATCACTGATAACCAGTTGGGCATTACATTAACATACACCCTGATACAGAATGGAATTTGTTATTCTTTCCAGTGGAGGCACACTATATATACATACATTTCTTTGTGTCTCCAGATTGTGTCTGCCAATGAAATGAAGTTCTTAAATGTTGAAGGACTCAAATTCTGGTCAAAGATGTATCGGCATTATTCAGCAAAAATATAGTGATATGCAATTTATTCCTCTTCAGTTTTTTAGGATACACAACATACACAAATATTCGACCTGAACTACAAAAATAGCTTCCCTTTTGATCTTTTAGCTAGTTCCTTTTTCAGATATTGTTTTCAGCACTGCTCTGAAGTACACGACCTAGCTACTTCATTTAACTGTGGCTATTGTAAAAGATTGCTGCAAAATAAAAGCATTTAATAGGTAACACACAGCCATGTGTCAATCATGTATTCAAGTTTTAAAATACTGCCAAATTGTTTCTAGGCTAAAAAATCTAATGGTATTTCTAAGTTGGGTAAAGATGATAAAGGGAAAAATATCAACATAATAGCAGTATGAGAGATTATTATTTTGTATTATTCTTACAGAGGAAAAGTTAAAAGTAATGCAAAACACAGTGTTTTGATTGTAATCTTTCAAAGACTTCTAGCTATTCATGATACAACTAGACCATAGCCCTGATCCAGTGATTCCAGTGTGCATTCAGGGCTCTGATTCTTACACAAAATTCTGTGCAAGAGGCAGCCCTCTTATTCATTTCAATGACACAGAGAGTTTTCCCCTTTTATTGGGGAAATAATTGGGAAGGAGGAAATGCGGGTGCGTGGACCTATGCATGCCATTGAATTGAATGAGATGGCCCTTGCTGAAACCGAATTATTTGCAGAACACAGAGCATGGGGTAAGAACAATTCTATATGTGTGAAGATTGATTCATATATTACTGGATGTTTTAAAGTAAGTGTACATGTGGCAGGAACTAATTCCTGGCTCCAGGGCATGTAAACCGATGGGAAACTTGTTAACTTCAAAACATGTTAACTTCCTTCTGATGTTATGGTTTTAGCATCTAGAGTGAACACACATGTGCTAAAACTATAATGTGCAAAGTGGCCCTGGGTATCCCTGCTAAAATTATCCCAGCTTGGAGAGCTGCAACAAGGGCCTTTACACTTCTTTCAGCAAAATAAAAAGCAAACAAAAACACACTACATTTACTAAAAAAACTCATCTAAACTCGTCTTCAGGTCATTGATTCTCATAACTTGTTAAGAGGTTTAACTCTAAACTGGTTTCTGCAGAACACTTTCTGAGTGATAAAACCCTGAGACAAAGCTGTAGCTGTAAACTGGAATTTTGGCCACGGTTAATATGATGAACAAAAGCAAGAGGAAGAGAGCTGCGAAAAGGTTAAAATGTCAAACAAAAACAAAATTAAGAAAGCTTATTTCAGCCAGTTTACATCTCTGCTATATGATATAACAACAATTAAGACTTTGCACAACACTGTACATTTTACTTGCTCTTTGTTCTAGACTTTGTTTACCTCTATGACATTAAAGGATTAGTGCTGTGCAGTGCAATCACATATTAAAAAAATCAAATTTCCTGCCTTGACAGAAAGCAGGTGACATACAAAGGGTGTGGTAGAAAAGGGATGCAGCTAAATATATGCAACCACTGTATACATATATTTATTTATATTTCATATTACTGCAAAATGTCAACAATCCCCATCTGTCCTTCCACTTAGCAATCTATTTCAGGTTGTGCAATAGGCTCAGCAGGCATTGCAGCAGAGGTGGGTCTCAAGGAGATAAAGGAGAGGAGAGTTGTGACCTTATGGATCAGATCAGGGAGGGCACTCCATGCATACGGGACAGTGTGGAAGATGCTACGTTAAACCTGAAATTATGCAGAGCAGCAGTTCTCCAGGTAAAGATTCCAGGTGTGTGTGAGGTGCCTATTTTTGAGACAGAGGCAGTGTGGTTCTGTGAATAACAACTGGCCTTTGAGAAGGCAAGTGAAGTAAGTGATGCAGGACTACACCAAACTCCTGTTACTTGCCACTGTTGCTCACAGGGCTGCTTCACACATGACGTTGTTCCTGTACAGCAGGAAACTGTTCCTGTAGGGGGAAAAAAATATATGCACACCCACGTATAACGCCGAGTGTGAAAATGCTGCGAGTCTCTCTTTTGCCTTAATTACACATGTTTTGAAGCTGCAGCAGAAGGTTCCAAATACATGTAACCACAGCAAACCAGACACACAACATGATCTGGGAGAACACTTTTTTTCCCCTACAAGGAGACTCTCTTGTATATGAAAAAGGCCATGTACGAAATAGCCATAAGTGGTAGCCAGTTAGCACAGTAACCTTGAGGAAATGATTGGGAAAGACTGGGAAAGGATCTTAGACAGAAGAAAGGAAGGAAGTGGATATGAAGGAGGGAAGACAAAAGGAAGAAATGGGGTCATTTACTTGCTTTCCTGAGAAAAGTATTAATTTTATGTGTTTGCAATTCATTATCTACATAGCTAACATACTGATTATTTTATGATGGATGAACTAGACCATTTAAAACTGTATTTTCTCCTTTAGCAGGAAAAAGATATAGAAAAAAATAAAATTAAAACAAGAAACAAAATGCTTCCCCTTACCCTTCTTCTTCCGTACTGAAGCTTGGAAATAGAAAGGGAATGCATGATCAATCAAATATGTAGAGAAGGACCTTCTAAAATGTTAAGCCCATGCTTAGATCTGGAGAATTAACACTGTGAACTCCGCACTGTGCCTGTCCTTTTTCAAATATTAGCAGTTCTGATATAGTTTAATGTTAACACTTTAACTAGGAAGTAAGGTTTGTACTTGAACTTAGGGCACAATCCTAACCAACTTTCCAGCACTGACATCTGAGCCAATGGGGCAAAGGCTGCATCCTGCAGCTGGGGGAAGTCATAGATGTCTCTTCAAGGTAAGGGAATGTTTTGTTCCCTTACTTCAAAGCTGCATTGCCCTTACCCTGGTGCTGGAAAGTCGGTTAGCATTGTGCCTTCAGAATCTTTTGGCTATTCCTAAAAGCAAGGTCTAGTCTCAAAAGTTCAACACTAAAGTTGAGATTTTTAAAAAGTTGAGATTCTTGTTTGTATTTCTATGGGGAAATACAAACAAGAGTTTTCACATTTCAGATTTTCGAAGGTGGTGGATTGATCCCTTGTTAGACCATTAGTTTCCAAAAATCTTTCTGCAGGCTCGAAAGGGTACAGACATTCATGAGATGGTACTTAAGGAATGGCAAAGAACCATTTAATATCACCGGAGGGTACAGAGAGACTTAAGGCATGATCAAGCATCCAAAGAACTGTAAAAATAGTTCCATCAAGTCAGGGGAGTGTATATTGGTTGGTTGGTTTTTGTCATTTTGTTTTAATACCAGTCACACACACCCGCCTCAACTAAATGGCAAATTGGTTTCGAAACAGAAGGGAGTTTCAAAAACAGTTTGTGACTGAGGCTGGTGGGGGTGAGATCAGCTGATCATAGAAAAAGAGTCAAGAATTCTGCTGGAGTAGCATAAGCTCCTTGAATCTCAATCATGATCGATCAGATAGTGGAGCTTGGAGCCAGGCAATCAAATTTATTAGACTGACGTAAGAAAAGATACTAAAGGGAAAAAATGGAGGAAAGTACGGATAGTAAGAAGCGACATGCTACAAATACACTAGGAACACTACAACAAAGTAGTATTTTCCATTTACTTTCTTCTAATAGCAAATTAAGACAACATACAATAACATGTAAAAATGGGAATTAGAAAATAAAATATTTATATACAAAATATATGTAGTACACAGACTTATTTATTGGTTAAGATATCAATGATGAAATAGACTTGATAAACTTTGTTTGGTTAAGAGAGATGCTGTCATACCAAACCAGGAGAATGGAAAATACAAAAGAACTAAGGAGATAACTTTCATTTGATCCATGGGTACTGATAGAAGAGTATTCAAGCTTTATCAGATTACAAATAATTCATTATTGGACTTAATAGAGTGATCTTGGTTTCTTGAGCTGTCACAACCATCTACAACTCCCTGCTGGTTACTGTGTATTATACTGCATGATATGCCTTTAATGTGCTAAATATTTTGATTACCCAAAACAGATTCCCACTGTAGTTACATAGAAGTTGATGTGATAACCGTGCATAGCTCTGAAACCTTAAAAGCCTCTTGCACAGAATCAGCCACAAGAATCCTAGTACTTGAGCAGCTCTACAGTTTGTGGCAGTTTTCTGAAATGAACTGTTTTCATGACTACAAAAGTCATTTTCTACTTTGTATTCTTGAAAAGTGCTAAAGTTTGCATACTCTTACCACCAGAAGATGACCTGCTAAAAGCACCATCTTACTTTTTGTGTAACTCTTACAGCCTAATCCTATGCATACTTACTCAGACACATGTACAATTAAGTTCAATTGCCATTTACTACCAAGTAAGTGTACATAGGACAAGATAGCAATAATATGCTTAGCAGCTCTGGCAAGCTAGCAGAGACATTGCATGCATCATGCAGACGTTTTTTCTACATGATCAGGGCTGCCTTCTTCACTTCATCAGGAAAATTCCTTGTTTGCAAGGAGTAAACAATTTGTGAATGGGGCAGTCTCTGCTCACACCGAACTCCCAGTGCACATCCACAGAACCTGGCTCACAGCAAGAGTGGGCACCCAAAAGCTGTCATGCCAAAGTACCTTATTTTAGACAAAAATTGCCTGTTACTAAAGGGACATCCCCATCTCTATTTTATAATGATCAATTTTTTTTATGACCCAGTCCAATCAAAAATGGCGGTGGTTTTTTTTGTGTGTGAAGATTTTGTTATTTGAAAGGCAGAAAGCGGTGTTATGTGTTTTTATTCTGAGTTCTCATAAGTCACTAGGTAGGGGGTTTGTGTTTTAATTTGGATATTTTAAAATATATCCAAATTTTAATTTGGCTATATTTTAACACCAAAAAGGCAGTATTTTGTGTTTTTATGCATTAACAACACCTATCAGGTTTCTTATATGCTTTATTGCTTATATGCTTTATTTCAAGGCTGGCCTTTTCCAAAACAAAATGCAGGAAATCTCCAACCACTAGTCTTAAACAACATTGAACTTTTGAATGTATTAGGACAAATATAAGCTAATAAGGAACTACCTCTGGGCAGAAAATAATTAGCAGGCCGATCTATTTAAAGACAGCAAAATGTCTAATAATTTATTCCCCTTGCATTGTGGCCTTTAAAGATATACTGGCATCTAACTTATGAGATATTTTGAGATTTACGAAATAATTTTGCTATAAATTCCTTTAGCTATAAAACTAAAAGCAGCTTTTCTTTAATCTTGATGTGATAGATAACAGCAATACTGTTGGTTTTTTTGACTTTAAAAGATGAAAAAGAATAGCTACTACTTTGGGATACTGTGATTTGCCTTGGAAATGAAATGCATTAAGAAAGACTCCAGTATGGCTTCAGCGAAATTAGTCTCACCCTCCCCCCCCTTCAGTAGGATGCTACCACTGAAAAGATAGTTATGTGAGGAGTCAAGCACAAGACATTTTGATACGGAGTAAATCAGTCTGGTGATTACTCCCTCTGCCCAGGTGTAGCTTATAATTACAGACGTTAAGTTTTGACAGAAAAAAAAATTCCCCATCCCAGACACTGTTTTAAACTGCATCACAAAAATTCATTGTCAATTGACAATTCATTGCCATTCATTTTATGGCTTATTAAAAAGGTCTTCCTATTTTTCCATGATTCAAAGGGGCTGTACCATTACATGTTATGGAGTATTTCACAATATTCTCAATGAACCTAGATCTTTGAGGCTGGTAGAATTTATGGGGGGGGGATCTATTTCAAAAAATATAAATGACTTTATTGTAGGATTTAAAACAAGAAATGGCACAAATAAAAAGCATAATTCTGAGGGAAAACCATTAGTAATTCATTGTCCAATACAGTACCTAAATGCAAACAATGCAGGTTATATGCAAATATGCAAAATAAGTCTCGCATTTGAAGAACCTTAGCAATGTTTAAAATATTTTGTTTTATTTGAATACAAGGTTTTATAATTAGAAACCTTGTTGACTTTCTGCAGACAAATCTAAACAAGCTGTAACCTACTGGAATGGTTAAAAACCTGCATTATAAAAATCTATGTAAGCTTGCAATAAGATATAAGACAGTTCAATTAAACCATTAAATAGTTGGCCATTAACTGGTAATGGGCCTCTGAATTAAAATATTAGGTATTAAGACAATGACACTCTTAATGCTATCCAGACACCTGGGTACTGAAACTGGTCACCAGGTAACAATTATTTTCAATTACCAAAAATTGGGTCCAGCCCAAAGCTTTTTTTCTCTTCATATCAGAAATGTTTCAGTTGAAATATTGTACCAAGATATTCCACTGCAGAGTCAGCATTAGAAATAGGCAAACCGAAGAAAGAACATTTCTGTTCATGCAAATCCCTCAAAAGGTTTAGTAATAAATCAAATTATATGTAATATTTGAAATAAAGAGCCCTGGTCCAGGGAAACAGTATGAAATCGGAAGGCTGTTTGCCAATTGCTGCATTTCACTAGGTGGGAGTCTCCCTTCCCCCTTGCCTGGCAGATTATCTATCCTGTTGGTTGCTAGAGTGCTTGGAGAGAGGGGGAAGGGTCCTTGAAATGAGCCCATACCTTGATTCCCCATGCCCCAGTTTATGAAGCAATTGGGACCATCAGAGTTAAAAGATCTGCATTATTCTTAGAGTGCCTGCACCATATACAGCAGGGGGTAGCCAACTTGAGGCACACATGCAGACACTTTCAAAGTGGCACTCAAAGTCACCTGTCATGGCCGAACTGGCTGATGCAGGACTCCATGGCTGTGAGTACACAGTGCTCTTCCTTGCTAGAAACCCAGAAAGGGATCAACAAGGGCTGGGCAGGGCAAAGATAGCAGAGTAGAGGCTTCACAGATTATGTGGGGCAGCGCAACCACCCGAGTTGATCTGAAATAAGGCGGAGTGGAACATTCAAGATTACGTATATTAAAAAGTGGAACGTGGCCTGCTGGCCACTCCTCATATGCACACTGCCTATGCACCAACTGAGGTGCTGGATGTGGGATTTCCCTTCTGCAATACACTTTTGAACTTGTGGTAGAGCAGATCTGGGAGCAGAAACAGTATCTATACATGGTCTGCTTTTCCTGGATTGGGGACAAGGGGCTCTAATGAGAAGTAGTTGGCTTATAAATACAAAGCTTAATTCTTGTCAGCTTTTAAACATTGAGGGCTAGCAGCTTACCTTTATCCACTAATGAGAGGCCACATAAATTTAAAATAAAACAATATTAGATAAACTGCTTTATTAAAAAATAAAAACAAGCTAATACACTATGCTTAAGCTTTTAGTTGACATGTAAAATAACGATGCACATAAGTTATAAACACATTCTCTCGCAGAGCTGGAAACACAAAAACCAAAACCAAATCATTCATGCTCAACATGCACACTTGGAAATCTCCAGAAATGCAACATTCCCATGTAATATTTTCAGTATCACATTCTTACAGGGTGCAGTTCACTTTCAAACAATCTAACACTGTCTTTACATCTCCATTATTTCAGCATGCTCATTAAAAAAACACGTTCTTACCAAGCTCTTCAAGCTCTGAGGTCATTGATTTAGACCGCAAGGTCAGTGCAGTGGTTGGAGCCCGTTTTGGAGGTGGAGGGGCTTCGCATTAAACAGAAGGACATATATCATAAGTAAATGCACTCCTCTGAGACCCTGTGTGCTCATATATGCATGATTAAGAATCAACCCAAAGATACATTACTAATTCAAATGTGCTTGCTTCATTGTACTCTGAATAATCAGTGTTTTGGCTTCTGAAAACATGTACTAACTACATCCAGTAGTTTCTAAGTACAAGAAAAGGAAAACAC
This sequence comes from Lerista edwardsae, assembly GCA_029204185.1. NCBI lineage: Eukaryota > Metazoa > Chordata > Lepidosauria > Squamata > Scincidae > Lerista > Lerista edwardsae. Next base: position 11,276 of record JAJKFI010036024.1, read on the forward strand.
CACAGTACAGGCATGCCCTGGTATCCACTGACTCAGTATCCATGGTTTCAGTTATCCACAGATACGGTGGATACAGGGACACCTATTAAAAAGATAGGGGAACATTAAACAAATCTTTACCTTTTTCCAGCAAAACTACTGATGTTTCCCTATCTTTAAAAAGACATCCCCAGTATCCACGGTTTCAGGTATCCATGGTGGGGTCCGGAAAGGAACCCCATCAGATACCTGGGTATACCTGTATTTCCTTGATATGCATTGTATTTTAGGAAATTTTCATGCACTGTGCATCCAACTCCTGTATCATATTTGATTAATCTGGAAGTATATGCGATACTACAAAGTCTGTAAGCCCAATATTTCTAGGTCAAACATGGAATCCCACAACAACATATTTGACAAAAAGCCTCAATGTGAACATTATCTGACAAGTGGGTTTTACCAGGGAACATGGTAGGATACAAACATTAAGCAGAATCACAGATGATGGCTAAGATGCAATGGGAAGCCATGAGTTCCTGTTACAAATGCAATCCTTTGAAAGCAATGTTCTTCTTTTCAGGCAAGGAGAGTGAAAGCATTTGTTCACTGTTAAGAACAAACCATAGTTCTGTATCATGGACAAATACAGGAAACAGTAGATTGTTAATTAACTACAGTTAGACATGACTTTAAATGCATCTTTTGACCCTGAAGTGGTGTGGGTGTTTCTGCAAATAGCATGCACAGTGGCATGTGCGAAAGCCTACTTTCCCTTTCCTCTATTTCCAATCCTGTTCACACATCCTTACATGTGAGATCTACAAAAAATATGCAGCCTACTCTAATCTGGTATCCTAGCTTACTGCAACTGTCACAATTTAAGTAAATGGCAATTTCTCAAATTTGTATGTAATGTGGAATTGGTGTTTGTTCTTAACGTCAAAGAATGCTAGAGCGGAAGGTACACTGAAGGTGTTGTTCAGTCACCAAGTCGTGTCCGACTCTTCGCGACCCCATGGACCACAGCACGCCAGGCCTCCCTGTCCTCCACTAGCTTACAGAGTTCGCCCAATTTCATGTTCATCACTTCAGTGACACTGTCTAACCATCTCATCATCTCAGAAGACAGATAAGGTGGTCTGGTACTCCCATCTCTTCAAGAACTTGCCACAGTTTGTTGTGATCCACACAATCAAAGGCTTTAGCATAGTCAATGAAGCAGAAGCAGATGTTTTTCTGGAACTCTCTTGCTTTCTCCATGATCCAGTGAATGTTGGCAATTTGATCTCTAGTTCCTCTGCCTCTTCGGAAACCAGCTTGTACATCTGGTAGTTCTCGATTCACATATAATACTGCTGGAGCCTAGCTTGTAGGATTTTGAGCATCACCTTGCTAGCATGTGAAATGAGTGCAATGGTGCGGTAGTTCGAGCAATCTTTGGCATTGCCCTTCTTTGGGATTGGAATGTAAACTGATCTTTTCCAGCCTTGTGGCCACTGCTGGATTTTCTAAATTTGCTGGCATATGGAGTGCAGCACGTTGACAGCATCATCTTTTAAGGTTTTGAGTAACTCAGCTGGAATGCCGTCAGCTCCACTAGCTTTGTTGTTAGTGATGCTTTCTAAAGCCCACTTGACTTCACACTCCAGGATGTCAGGTTCGAGCTCATTGACAGCACCATTGTGATTATCAGGAACATTTAGATCGGCCTTATAGAGTTCCTCTGTGTATTCTTGCCACCTCTTCTTAATCTCATCTGCTTCTGTTAGGTCCTTGCCGTTCTTGTCCTTTATTGTGCCTACCTTTGCACGGAATTGTCCTTTAACATCTCCAATTTTCTTGAGAAGATCTCTAGTCTTTCCCATTCTATTGTTTTCCTCTATTTCTTTGCATTGCTCATTTAGGAAGGCCTTCCTATCTCTCCTTGCTGTTCTCTGGAAATCTGCATTCAATTGGGTATATCTTTCCCTTTCTCCCTTGCTTTTGGCTTCCCTTCTTTCCTCAGCTGTTTGTAAAGCCTCATCAGACAACCACTTTGCCTTCTTGCATTTCTTTCTCTTCGGGATGGTTCTAGTTGCTGCCTCCTGTACAATGTTACAGATCTCCGTCCAAAGTTCTTCAGGCACTCTGTCTACCAAATCTAAGCCCCTAATTCTATTTGTCACCTCCACTGTATATTCGTATGGGATCTGATTTAGGTCATATGTGGAGGGCCTAGTGGTTTTCCCTACTTTTTTCAGTTTAAGCCTGAATTTGGCAATAAGAAGCTCATGATCTGAGCCACAGTCAGCTCCAGGTCTTGATTTGACTGCCTGTATAGAACTTCTCCATCTTTGGCTGCAAAGAATGTAATCAATCTGATTTCGGTGTAGACCCTCTGGTGAAGTCTATGTGTACAGTCGCCGTTTGTGTTGCTGGAAACGGGTGTTAGCTATTATGTGTTCTCCTGACAAAACTCTATCAGTCTTTGCCCTGCTTCATTTTGTACTCCAAGACCAAACATGCCTGTTATTCCTGTTACCTCTTGACTGCCTACTTTAGCATTCCAATCCCCTATGATGAGAAGGACATCTTTTCTGGGTGTTAATTCTAGAAGGTGTTGTAGGTCTTCATAGAAACGGTCAACTTCTTCCTCTTCAGCATCAGTGGTTGGGGCGTAGACTTGGATTACTGTGATGTTGAAAGGTTTGCCTTGGATCCAAATTGAAATCATTCTATCATTTTTGAGGTTATACCCCAGTACTGCTGTTCCCACTCTCTTGTTCACTATGAAGGCTACTCCATTTCTTCTAAGGGATTCCTGCCCACAATAGTAGATGTAATGGTCATCTGAATTAAATTCTCTCATTCCTGTCCATTTTAGTTCACTAACTCCCATGATGTTGATGTTCAGTCTTGACATCTTGCGTTTGACCACATCTAGCTTACCTTGATTCATAGATCTGACGTTCCAGGTTCCTATGTAGTATTGTTCTTTGCAGCATCGTATTTTCCTTTCACTTCCAGACATATCCACAGCTGAGCTTCCTTTCGGTTTTAGCCCAGCTACTTCACTCTTTCTGGAGCTACTAGTACTTGTGTTCTGCTCTTCCCCAGGAGCATAATGGACACCTTCCGACCTGAGGGTCTCATCTTCCAGTGTCATATCGTTTAGCCTTTTAGTTTTGTAATCCATGGGGTTTTCTTGGCAAGAGTACTGGAGTGGGTTGCCATTTCCTTCTCCAGCGGATCACGTTTAGTCAGAACTCTCTACTATGACTTGTCCATCTTGGGTAACCCTACATGGCATAGCTCACAGCTTCATTGAGCTACTCAAGCCCCTTCGCCACGACAAGGCAGTGATCCATGAAAGGGACATTGAAGGTATTGCAATTCAATTACCTGATCCATGCAGGCAACTACCACAAAGCAGAAACCCACAAAGCGGGCACTGTCAAGCTCTTCCTCTCATACATTGATAGACTGAAAACCCACAACTCTCTTATCTGGCTTGTTTTCAGAAACCATGGCTTCCTGAAATGTCTGAGCCAGACCGCAAACCATCCTATAATGTTACCTACAAGTGTCTGAAAAGCTATAGCTGTACACTCATCTTCATATTGCAAATCTGAACTCAAAATAAAAAGACAATAATCCAAACTATATTTCATGATAGCTTAAACTAATCATATCAATCGGTGTAGATTTCAAAACAAAATATGTTTCATTCGGTCTATACTGAACACTGACACATTAAAAAATAATCATTCAGCATCAGATATACCAAGTGATTTTCAGTAACTGAAAATCTCTGCAGTAAGCCATTCTAGAAGATATGACCAGAGAGAAATGCTTGAAATTGTCACATCAAAAGCGTAACATTGATTTCTTGCTACACTGCCAAAATCAACGCCTCATGTAATCGTTACTACTGTTGTTATTGCAATGTACAAATATGAAGCTGTTTGGAAAGGGCAATATTCATGGCTTACTGAGTCACACACATTCCAGACACACATTCTAACTGCACAAAAAGGACAAGCTGACCTCTGCCTCAGTGACCACAATAGCAGATAAAATATAACAACTCTAGGAAGACATGTCTGTTACTATGTACAGGGGGCCCACATTAACCCGCTCAGTTTAGCGGGCTGAACTGAGCTCCAGTTGGGTCCGGAGGCATTCTAAGCCTGCAGATGCCACACGTATCTGTCCATGGCCTCTGCGGGCTTCAGAATGAAACCTGGAGGCGAAAGCACATGACTTCCAGTTTTGGGTGAAAACCAGAAGTCTTGTTTAAATTAGTCCAGGTGGCTTCTGAGGCCTTCAGCTCTGATCAGGCTCAGAGGGTGGGTGGGTGCCAGAAAACTGGATTTGAACATCTGTGGTTTTCCTTAGCCACAGGGGTTCCTGGAATGGAACCTCTGTGGATAATGAGGGCCTACTATACACACAAAATACATGGACTGATGTATCTTTATTGGCAAGAAATCAACTAATAAGTCACTAAGCAAGATAGGGTTGCTAAAAAGGCTACAGCCTGGCTCTCAAGTTTCCTCCCAATCACTCTGTCAAGATTCTCAGAACAAAAGACTAGAAATAGTCATATTACTATGACTAATAGTGAAAGATCAGAATTAGAAAGACTTGAGAAAAGCGAGTGAAAATGCTGATAGAAACTTTTCAAATACTTGTAATATGCACTGGAGTGTTCCATTTTTAGTGCAATTGTCTCCACAACTGTCCTATAAAGATAGCAAATGAGAGAGACTCTTGCAGCACCCTGGCTAGAGAGGGATCAATTTCAGGTCTCCAGCTTCTCAAGGTTACTGATTTTTTTCCCATTAATGTTTCATACTATATGCAGTGCCTTGGCATTTGTGGGGGTTTCATTCCTGGAACCCCCACTCCCACGCAAATCCTGTGGATAAAAGAATCAGTGGGTCAGGGCACCCAACCCTTCAAAATGTGGGCAGAGCTGTATTCCAGTTGCATCCGGGGGGTGTCCTGAGGGCCTAAAAACATCACTTCCAGTATTTGGGGGGAAAGTGAAAGTGACGCTTTTAGACACTTTCTCCAGGCATTCTGACGCCTGGAGAAAAATTAGAAGCGATGATTTTAGGCCTGTATAACACAAACATCAAAATGTGATGATGTGACCACAATTACTCTCTGTGCAGAAGGCTCCAGGGACGGGTTCTGAGCAGGGACCTCTGAAGGCAGTCAGAGCAGAGCAGGCAAAATCCCACTTCCTCGGGTGCGGTCGGCTCTGCTTTGGCTGCGCTGCAGAAGCCCTTGGAAGGAAGTAGATTCTGATGGAATTGCTAACAGGGTGCTTGGATTGCACCAAGAAAGGCTCCGGGGTGGGCAAGAAAGAACCCACCATCCTCAGTATAGCAGATTGGCTACACCAGAAACAATTGCAGTAACATCATGTCATCGTCATCATCGTGTCACCGTAATTACTTTGGTGGCGAAGCGGCAGTTGGATTCTGCCGGCAGTTGGAGTTCCTCAGCACAGCATGGTTGAGATGGTGAGTGTGGCCCATGTGACACCCCCCCTCAGCTACACGACTGCATGGATGTGACTGGTGCACAGCTCTAATAGTATTCGAAGGATACATGTCAGGCCTCAACAAAGGTTGGGTAACCCATGTTAAGTCAAATCTGCGGAAGAAAAGTCTTGACCTGTACTTCATTTTCTTATTATGCACATTGAATTGGACAGAAAGGTTCCTTTCACCCAGCAGCAGAAGTCATTCCATAAGGCAAACTTTGGGTCCAAACCATTGAAGTAGAATTTTCTAAAATACAGGACTCCCATTGGATCATTTTTTTTTCTTACATTGAGGGTTGCTTCATACTCATGACTTAAGAAGCATGCAATACAATCTTGAGCAAGCTGACTGACAACATGAAAATACAATAATAAAAATTACACAAGGAAGACTACACAGTATGCCTATTTTATAGCAGTGGCAAAAACTCTGAAAGTTAGTTGAATGAAAGACACAGGATGCTGGCACACATCTAAAACAAGGCTTGGATTTAAAATATATGTTCTGAGGAAGCCATGTGAGACATGGCTTAATTTTAATGGGATGACGCCCATTATTTTTACATGTTGTTAAGATGTCAATATAGACACAGACATGCTTGTAAATATTTTACTATAAGTTTTTGAATGGATTATTGAAAGGCAGGTGAGAGATAAGCTTAATACATATAGACACTATGCCTTCACCCCACCCCCACATCAAGAAAAACAGAAATTGCATTCCTATGATGCAATCTCATGCTGCGGAATAGTCACACATAAGACTATTCTATCAATTGAGGATGAACCAACACAGTGGGTCTCTTACACCCCAACGGCATGCCACAAGAGGCAGAATACTAATTGGCTGGTGAAGACCAATGGTTTAAGACATGATTATTTCCATATATAGTGGAAAGTAGCACTGGGTGGCTTTTTGAATAGGATCTTTCAATTATCTGCATTTGCAAATTAATCATTTTCTTCAGTAAACAGAAAGCTATCATGTTTATTAAGTAGCGGAATGATGCATAGATTGTGCAGCATGAATTTAAATGATGCTAAATAATTTCTCACTTAAATTGCTCTCTTTGTCTCTGGAGAAGCAGGAAAAACATTACAACAATAAAGGGAATGTACCTTTCTTTCTTGCTGTGTCATCTGGATCAAGATTCCTGGTTACTGTAACAACTTTAAGAACTAAGTGATTGCCTCCTTGCCGAATCATATTCACAACCTGCCTGTGGCCAACTTTCACTACATTTTCGTTATTAACCTGCAAGGAAAAAAAGGGGGGATTAGACTAAAACTTGTGCAAAAGAATTAAAGTGCTAAACATGTTCAAAAGAAAAAGTCTATCTGCAAATGTGAAATTGTTTAGTTAGTATTGTCATGAGTAAATCTTAAAAGTATCAGCTTTCACTGACACATGTCCATTAAACTGGAATATAGCAGTTTGATAATCCAATAATCTGATTCTTTATCAATAATTATAATTAAATAATGACACTTATTTGACAACATACAATGCATACAATTACCTGCTTTTCTTTCTCAATAGTAAATGGGGTGAGAAGAGGAAAGGTAAACTGAGGTAAAATAAAAGCTGTTTATGTAAAAGTGCAGCTTTTGTAAAGAAACAGAACATTAATCCATCAATGTTGTGCTAACTTCTTATCCTTTGCTTTATAGTTTATACTTAGTTTTTATTTTCCCTGCAAGAATTTAGAGTAATAGAAACAAGAACGTATAGAATCAGCACACCGATTTTCATGGAACTTTTATTCATATTCTTTATCTTTCTGGCATGTTTACAAACATGCAAGTAATATCCAGCCCTCTGGGAAGTCAGTTGCTTGAATGGTTTTGTAAACAGGTTCACCTGTATAATAGTAAGGCTAAGAAAAAGAAGAAAGTAGGTGAGCGCAGTCAGCACCCTCTGTTGCCCCTCAGCTTGGGCCTGTTGCTAGGTCATCCACCGGAGTATCTATTCAGGCGGGGTGGCGTCCTCAGCTACTGTTGCAGCAGAGGGGCTGCTGCCCGCATTCTCCACCACTATCCCTTCCATCGAACATGGGGGGGCAACGCCTCCCCTGGAGGCGGGGGGCTGTGGAGTGGTGTGGGTCAGATGCAGCTCCCCGTGATGTGAAAGGAATCTCTTGTCACTGGCTCCACACAATCAAAGGCTTTGGCATAATCAATGAAGCAGAAGCAGATGTTTTTTCTGGAACTCTCTTGCTTTCTCCATGATCCAGTGAATGTTGGCAATTTGATCTCTAGTTCCTCTGCCTCTTCGGAAACCAGCTTGTACATCTGGTAGTTCTCGATTCACATATAATACTGCTGGAGCCTAGCTTGTAGGATTTTGAGCATCACCTTGCTAGCATGTGAAATGAGTGCAATGGTGCGGTAGTTCGAGCAATCTTTGGCATTGCCCTTCTTTGGGATTGGAATGTAAACTGATCTTTTCCAGTCTTGTGGCCACTGCTGGGTTTTCCAAATTTGCTGACATATGGAGTGCAGCATGTTGACAGCATCATCTTTTAAGGTTTTGAGTAACTCAGCTGGAATGTTGTCACATCCATTAGCTTTGTTGTTAGTGATGCTTTCTAAAGCCCACTTGACTTCACACTCCAGGATGTCAGGTTCGAGCTCAGTGACCACACCATTGTGGTTATCAGGAACATTTAGATCGGCCTTATAGAGTTCCTCTGTGTATTCCTGCCACCTCTTCTTAATCTCATCTGCTTCTGTTAGGTCCTTGCCGTTCTTGTCCTTTATTGTGCCTACCTTTGCACGGAATTGTCCTTTAACATCTCCAATTTTCTTGAAAAGATCTCTAGTCTTTCCCATTCTATTGTTTTCCTCTATTTCTTTGCATTGCTCATTTAGGAAGGCCTTCCTATCTCTCTTTGCTGTTCTCTGGAAATCTGCATTCAATTGGGTATATCTTTCCCTTTCTCCCTTGCTTTGGCTTCCCTTCTTTCCTCAGCTGTTTGTAAAGCCTCGTCAGACAGCCACTTTGCCTTCTTCATCTTGCATTTCTTTCTCTTCGGGATGGTTTTATTTGCTGCCTCCTGTACAATGTTATAGACCTCCGTCCAAAGTTCTTCAGGCACTCTGTCTACCAAATCTAAGCCCCTAAATCTATTTGTCACCTCCACTGTATATTCGTATGGGATCTGATTTAGATCATACGTGGAGGGTCTAGTGCTTTTCCCTACTTTTTTCAGTTTAAGCCTGAATTTTGCAATGAGAAGCTCATGATCTGAGCCACAGTCAGCTCCAGGTCTTGTTTTTACTGCCTATATAGAACTTCGCCATCTTTGGCTGCAAAGAATGTAATCAATCTGATTTCGGTGTAGACCATCTGGTGAAGTCCATGTGTACAGTCGTCGTTTGTGTTGCTGGACTTAGTGGTGGTGTTGTGGTGCTGTGTTGTGTTGTTAGCTATGACTAATGTGTTCTCCTGACAAAACTCTATCAGTCTTTGCCCTGCTTCATTTTGTACTCCAAGACCAAACCTGCTTGCTATTCCTATTACCTCTTGATTGCCTACTTTAGCATTCTAATCCCCTATGCAGTGGCGTTTCTACAAGGAGGGCAAAGCTCTAAGTTTTGCATGAAGCCTCACCATGCAATGGAAATCAGTCCTCTCCTGCACCGTTTTAGCCAATCCTCACAGGGAACAGCAATATCTTGGCGTTGCTTACTGGCTACAGCAGCAAGGGAGAGGAGGGATTTACATGACAGGGTAAGGCCAGTGGCGTCATGCTACCGGTACGCTGGGCGGGAGGAATGGGTGAGCGGCAGCCCGCCCGTTGCGTCATGCTCCGTTTCGCCCTCTTCCCCGCCCCGCGTGTGTGTGTGTTAATATATTACTTTTCAATTTATATGGTGTGTTTGTCAATTCCTAGCAGCAGGATTAAAATGTCAACTGGGAGATTAAAAACAGCCAGAACTCAACAGCCTTCATGTTGCTCTATGCAAAGTATAGTACATAGTGGCTGACTCTAGTGCAGTGATGGTGAACCTTTTCGGTTCAGTGTGTCAAAAATTCAGAAAATGCATAACTTGACTGTGCTGGCATGTCAATCCCCAAACAAAAAAGAAACAATTTTTTACATATTCATTTATTTAAAAAAACACAGTCCAATCTTGTGTGGTGCTATATATTACACAAATAAATGTCAAATAATGACAAGAATGAAGTAAGACTTTAAAACATTCAATTGAATGTGAATTCAGGTGAATGCTGTCATGTCACCCAAACGTTGTGGCGTGTCACCTTTGATATGGATGGCATAGGTTCACCATCACTGCTCTAGAGTCTGTCCCCTGGCTTTAAGGAACAGAGAGAGAAGATGAATCCAAGAAGAGAAATAGTCAGCTAGGCAAGTGAAGGGGTGCGTGCATGGGCCTAAGTGACCTCCTCCTCTTTTTTTAGTTTTTGGTAACAAGTCTCTATTACTGTTATAAATGCTTAAACCTTTCATCCTAGAAGATTTATTTCTGATACCATCAAAATGTTCTTTGAAAGTCGAATGTTATGGACACAAGACAACCAGATGTTGTAGCTCTGGACCTCCCTGCCAAGCTCTGTACAGTGCAGAGCTTGGCACCTCAGATATCTGGTGATGATGTGATGATGTCATTACCAAACATCCAGAGGTGGTGATGCAGCGAGTTCCAGTGTCTAGATGTTGTAGGAAGGGTTTGTGCATGAGCATGGACACATCACAGAGAATGCTGCTAGGCACTGTGCACATTATGCACAGTGCATAAACAGAAGTTTCTGAACATAGATTATACAAGTCTGGATGAGAAGTAGCAGAAATCAAACCAACTACCCAGTTTTCTGGTACTTCTACACACACACACACACACACACACACACACACACACACACACACACA
>JAJKFI010036027.1:0-12925 GCA_029204185.1 Lerista edwardsae
GCGGTTTTAGCCACAAGACTCACAAGATAGAATTTATGGGGGGGGGGGAACAATATTTTCAATAGCCTTCCTGGAGAGCTTACAGACTAATGTGTTCTGTGTGAAGTTGCACACTACAGTCAAAATCTATTCTACAGGCAACTTTCATGGGGCAAGACATCAGCAAACTTTACTTCAGTGACCCAGCAGCTTCCCTATCACCTCTCAGGTCAGTAGAAGAAGTGCTACATATGCCCTCGAAAATGCCATACACTACGAGCCCAATATACCCAAGATGATGCTTCTATTCCATGCTCAGTAGCTATTTTGCTTGTTATGTGTCAAGGTTGTAAATAGGCTTTTTTTCCCTTTCCAATTCACTTTGCTATTGGAAAATGGCGCTGGCATCACAATGATGGTACTTCTGACCATGGCATCACTTCCAGTGGGTCCCGGACAGATTGTCATTCAAAAAAGTGAGTCCCCAGTGCTTTTCTTTTAAAAGAAAAAACTTCTTATAGCTGAAAGTTTAAAAATGGATTTAAATAAAAATCCATTTTTTAAAAAAAAATTTACAACGGAAGAAAACCAGAATAAAAGCCATTTTAAACATATTAGTGAGGCAAAGTAACTCTGGGGAGATATCCAAAGAACTGATCCTCCCAAAAAAGCAAGTTTCTGCTTCCCTTATAAAATTAAAATAAAGAACAATTCCAGAAGAAGACTGATAACCTTGGGGCACAGCTGTAAAGGAACTGATACTAGCAGCAGATGTTTCGTACAGATAATAACAGAAGCAAAGCTAAATCTGAGCAAGGTGATAGAAGGGCTGATATAGGAAGAATCTGTAAGAAATATAGACTAGGTAGGTTAAAACCAGAGCTTTGACTGGGCCTGGAAACACAATGTCATTCAGTGCTATTGACAAAGCAAAGACTGTACATACTCTCATCTCCTGACATTTAACAGGAGTGAAATGCTGCAATATGTTGTACCAGCTGAAACGTCTGAGCCCTGTATAAAGCACATGATAATCAAGGCTGGAAGTTATAAAAGCAAGGACCCATGGAACAAGGTGTCTGTTCTTCAAGAGACACTCTACATAAGTCTCTGCAGCAGCCAAGTGACAGAATGAGTCTTCAGAGAGTATGGCAACCTGCTTATCCAAAAGCAGTGCAGGGTCTAAGATAACACCAAGGCTGTGGACCTGTGCAAATGATGTAAAAACCCAATGATGGAAAGCACAATTAACCAATGATGGAAAGCACAAGTTATAAGGATTTCCCATTAGCATCATCACCAACTTGTCTGGATTCAGTTTGTTCAACCTTATCCATCTGATTATAGCATTCAAATAGTAGGCAGGGACAGTAACAGTAACGCAACCTGCTGTATAAAAATGGGTATCAGCATAATGATGACAACCAAGTCTGATGCAGATTAAATCTCTATGAATGTGGTGGGAAAGATAAAGAGCACTGGTAAAAGACTGAGCCCTGAGGAACACCACATACCAACTCCCATGGGGCTAAATTCCCTTAGGTCACTTTCTTAATTCAATTCGACAGTAAGGAACAAAACATTAGAGAGTAAGCCTTACAATCAACCTGACATCCAGAATTATCTAGGACACCATTTCTCAAAGTTTGATCCCCACCATACCACTTTGCATGGTCCATCTATTGGAAGTACCACAGGACATAACTTCATCACCAGTTACTTCCTGATTGGGAGACCATATACAACACAATAAACACAGGTAATAGGCTCAGGGCAGATGGGAGGGCTTCTTCAAGCACATGAAAAATGAATGCTGGAGCTCTGCCCACTGAGCCTCCTACCAATGCTTGTTGCATTGTGTTGCTGGTCTCATTGCCTGGCAGAAGGTATCTGGGGGGTCCACCAAATAACACATCAAGAACCACAGGTTCAAGGAGCATAGATTGAAAAAGGCTGATCTAGGAGAATGATGTGGTCCACAGCATCAAAAATTATAGAGATCCAACAAAATTAAGAAGAATTTTCTATGCACAGAGATTGATTAGGGCTACCAATGCCATCCCCAAAACAAATATGAAGCAAAACTGAGAAGTTTTGAGAAGGAATGGATCATTCAAAAACACCTGGAGTTGCTCTGCACCACCTAAACATTCTAAACATTTCTCTAAAAACTAATGACTGAACACAGGCCTACAACTGGCTGGATACTCCTTTCCATTATCTGTCTCTCTTAAAAAAAAGCAGTGATCTGTCTCTTAAAAGTAGTAACAATTTTTTAGAAGATAGATCAAGGACTGCCCAATCCTGAGCTGCCCAGCCACTTGGGCAAGCAGTGGTAGCCAGGCAGCTACCACTGCATCCTGCAACAGACAGGTAGCCGTGGAAGGCTCCACAGGAGAAAGGGGCATTCATCTCATTTTCACAAGGTAAAGGCATGTGAAAGAGAGATAGGAATCTCTTTCCCTGCCTTGAGAGCTTTCCAAAGCTACTGTGAATCCTCCCAGAAAAGATGTAAGCCTTCTTTTTATTGCAGTTAGATCTTGGTGGCTCAAGGCAGGGCAATGAGTGTTCCATTTTATTATCTGAAAGCGTTATATACTTTAAACATGATTTTAAGTATCTCCAGTCTTTGGAGATACCTGAAGGATCAGGTAGGTTAGAGTGAAAATTAAAAAAAGAAAAATTAGAAAAGTAAAATTCTCAATACAGATAGGTAATAGCTACATGTTTGATAGACAGTTTTACATTCATAATTCAGTTCAACATTCATTATCCTTAAGGTAATAATTTAGAGCTCTTATTTGTGGACTTTTATGCTACACATACGAAAAGGCTGAATCGTCCTCTTTTTAAGTCCCACTGATGCAATCAGACACCAAATTGTGTCCAACTAACACACTACTTGGGACTACCATACAACTTGACTGAATTATAGGAGGTGAGCTTTGATACCCAGATTTTTAAAAAGCAGAAACTCTCAGGCAAAAAAAAAATTAAACCAAGAATTAAACATTCCATGGAAGACAATAATGAGAAATTGTGATAACCAAAAAAGGTACAAGGATTACTTAAGAAGCAATTTTTTATGTTTTGAAAGAGACAACAGTGAAGTTAATTGAGTCATTTGTATTTTTAAAAGAATACTGTTGAGAAATGTACTTAATTTCTAATATGGCATTGTGGAGACAAGGCATGACAGTTTAAGTAAACTATATGGTTGACTGAATATGATATTGCCAAACATTACCACCTATCCCTCCTTATTTTGCAGAAAAAGACAGGTTTAACAATTATTCTTAAAGAGACATTAGTCTAAATCTAATGGCTCTTTAAGAATAATTTTTAAGTGCAGTTATTCACCAAACAAACTGTGAATATTGCTTGTGGGCAAGCTACTTGCATGAATCAAGACTCCAAGGGTAGCAATCTCTTATAGACTACTCCTTTTAACTAGACTGACAATAATATCTCATATGGCAATGAAAAAAATGCCATTTTACATAAATTCATTTTAACTGGTGGATCTACTGTCCGCCAAGGTAACAAAGATACAGGAAGATAAAAAGAAATTGGAAATATAGTTGAACCCCAATCACAATAAGGTCTGGATAACAATGTAGCAGTTCACAAACATGGAAAACGAAACTGGGGTACTTGAAGAAAGGCTTGGGCAATAAATAACAGGCAGAAATGACAAAAGAAAAAGGTAGTATTTCCAGATAGAAGAATGCAAAAGGAAAAGAGATACATTTCAGAAGGTAGTTTGAAGGCATCTTCTGAATAACCCAAAGTATTCAGATGAAGATCCAAAACTGGAAAAAAGGAAGAACTGTCAATATAACAATAGTTTTACACACCTCTGACTGAAAACTCTTGATTGGAGGTACTGTTCTCTTTATACACTTGCCTTATATTGACTTCAAAATTTGCACTATGCACACCTCTTCCTCTCCTGCTGTCATGGACTGCTGGGTTTCAAAAATGTTTAAGACCACAATGTTTAAAAGAAAAGAAGGATAGCTGCTGGAAGACTAACTACTGTATCTGGAAACCTATAGCATCAGAAAACCTTTACAGCATAATCCTATGCACACCTACTCAGAAGTATGCTCCATTACGTTCAACAGGACTTGCTCCCAGGACTGTACAGTATAGGTTTATAGCCTTAAGAGCTAGGCCTATTGCTTTTACAGGCTTTACTTTGCATCCAAAATGAAATGTTGGTACTGCTTAACAATGTGGAGCAGAACTACATAGTATGTTAGAGACACATTCATTCAGTATTGCAGAACTACAGAAGAAAGACACATGAATCAAAATCCCTCCAAAGCAAAGTTGTAAGGTTTGGCCTTTCATTTGCTACTACTCGGTACCTTTAAGTGATCAAAAGCCCATGACTTATCTTCCTTAACAGTCTACTGCTCTCCTCCATGTAGTCTTCGAATTTGCTCATCCAACCATTGTCTCTCCCACCACTCACGAAATGCCATTGCCCTTCTGCACATTCTTATTTCTCACTCCTTCTCCATCTCCTTTCTAGGCTAGAACACTAGGGCAACACCTCCAGCACAAGGTAACAGTCTAATCATATAATACTCCCCCCTCTCTCTTTCTTTCTCACTCACTTCACTTCTAAAAATTTTACACCCTGCTTTCAAATCAGCTCATTTCTTTGTTCTCATATTATAGTATGCTTCAGGAGATGAGTGTATGTATGTAGTGAGAAACGCCATACTCCACATTTCACCTAAGCCTACTGATCCCTCACAGGTACAGTCGTGTTGCCCAAAACACAGTATCATTGATGCTATGGAAAAACACCAAGCTAATGCTGTTGAATTCTTGAGAACCAACAGATGCAATTTTTTTTTTCAACCCTTCTGTTGGGTTTCGACCTAAATATACTTTTGCTGCATTGGGCTATGACAGCAAGGATGCCCAAGGATAGAATTACATATTTAATTGGGAGAATGAAGTCCCCCGTCAGTGTTCGTGTTCTTCTTCCATGCCTCCGCCACCTGGTACCCTCCCTTCAAAAGGCTTCTGTAGCCCAGCATCCCTCTCATGCAAAGCTGAGCCCTGCCCAGGCCTTTCATTCAGTTCACGTTTGGGGGACCTAAAGGCAGACACGGGAGGGGCACCCCACCCCAGCCCACCCACCATTCCCCAAGAGATACATAAATGGCCCCCAAGGCACCCTCTTACATTCTCCCCCCTCCTCCTCCTCACCGGAGATACTGAGCGCAAAGCAAGCTCATCCTCCGCCGCCGCTCGCCGACCTTCCGCCCGCACCGGCCCTGGGCTGGGGTCTCACAGCTCCGGCCCTTCCGCTGCCCAGGAGCCGCCGCAGCCACTGCTGCTGCTGCCGCCGCCTCCGGCCGCCGCCATCTTCCCGTGTCGGGCCCAGGCGCTTCCTGGAGGGGGAGGAGGCGCGATGGGGAGGGGGGAGGAAGGAGGTAGCAGCAGCCGGGGAGGAGAAACGGCTGTGCTCTCCACCTCCTGGCCGAGGAAGCCGATTCTCGCGAGACCCGCGCGAGCTACCGCTTTCACAACGCCGTCGCTTCCACTCGCTCTCTCACGCGCGCCAGATCAGGCAAGCGCCGGCTAAGGCTCCGAACTTGGCTCCGAAGGGCTTCCCCGTCGATGCCGCCGACGCCCCCGCGACCCACACTTCCGGGCGCGGCCCGAGCTCAACAGAACACACTTCCGTCTGAGTGCGCTGCGAAACTCTTCCCTCGCTCCCTCGCGCACTACGGGCCGGCCTCCCAATCCGGATTCCTATTGGCTGGGCTGATGCCATAGCAACGGGGAGTGCGTGGGGTGGAGGAGGGGATGAATAGCGGTGTGTTATCACTATGGCAACCACAGCTCGGCTGGGGCCTGCGTTGCCACCCTCCTTGCCTGAAACCGAGCGCTCTCTCGCTCGCTCGCTCGCTCGTATTTTACATTAGTTAACCCTATCCTTCAGTCTTTTCAAACCCTTCACCTCTTTATCAAAATCCACGTCCTACTCGTGGACCTTTACTCATACGCCAGTATACACCACTGCCAGGTGCAGCACGATCGTGGGCATGTTTCTTCGGAAATAAATCTCACTGAGTTCAGTTGGGAGTTTCTCCTTGGTAAAGGACTGCACCTTCTCACACCCAAACCTATGAATATTCACTAGGAAATAAGTCTTACTGTATTTACAGAGGTTTGTCCCTATGTTAGTGTACAGGCTATATTTGAACCAGGGGTGTATACAGTATGTATATCAGTTTACTTGATGTAGTAGAGCTGGGGTAGCATAGTGGCTGAGGCCTTCTGAAGGCTTGGGGCACAATCCTAAACTAAATAAACTAAGCCTGTATAAACCAAGCCAGCAGAAGGGACACTGTAAAGTACGTTTGGGCCACTCTAGGAGTCAGAGAGGCCAGCACACAGACATGAGCCATCCTCCCTGACTCCGAGAGTAGTCCAAACGCACTTTATGGTGGCCCTTGTGCTAGCCAAACTTTGCTTATGCCAGGCTAACTCCAGTTTAGGATTGCGCTCTCAGTCTTCCATCTTCAATATGGGGATAATTATGCTGACATATCTTAACAGGATTGTTGTAAATCCTGTGTGTATATGAAGCAATAGTGTACTTCACTATTGTGTGTATGTGAAGTTTGTGTATGTGAAGTAATTTTTAAAACTGCCCTTTTCATGTTATGTACACAATGCAGTGTTTCAGTGCCATTGGAAGGGAGTTGGATGTGAGTACACAGCTGAAACTGAACCCAGACAAGAGTCAGAGTTGCCATCGGGTTGGCTAGATTGGGTACTGACTGTGGGCTCATGCCTTTCAGATGCCCCCAGTGATGTCATTCAGGGGGAACGGACCAGAACGGGCGTTCCGGATCCTAACGGGCTCCGTGGCTGGTTCCGGGTTCCCGACAAGTGCCAATCAAAAGTGAGTTCCTGTTCCTAAATCATTTGAATGACACCACTGGATGCCCCCCCCCCTGCCCAGACCAGTTCCTGAACCCTCACTATTGGTGGCCGTGATACCACCTAGGGGTGCCATCAGGAGATGGGATGGGGTACCATGGGAGTTCAGGGCAAAGTTTTGCCCCTAGGCCCCTGGTAACCTGCCTGCACCGGGTAAAGTGATGTGACTGCAGGGAGGGTGCAGTGGATAGGAGCGTTTGTAATGGGTGGAATTCAACTTTCTCTGCTTCTGTTCTCCAAGGAAAAGCGCTTCTGGACCAATAACTTCAATTGGAAGTCTAGGTTGCAAGGACAGTATTCAAGTTTGCCTTACAAAAACTAAATCTTGTGAAAAGATCATGTCCCTTTTCAATCCATCATTGGACAAAGCAGGCTGAACAAGGGAATAGTGCCTAGTGGTTAGCATACACATAACCCTGTCTGTTCTCTGCTTTCCCTTTTTATTGGGTCAGCAGCTAAATTGGAGGAATCTGTTAGTTTCTATCTGCAGGTTAGAAATATAGACTAGGTATATTGCAAGCCAATTTCAGGTTTGTCAACGTTTCAATGTGTATTTTAATTTTAGTATATTAGACTTGATGCTACCATGGTATGTAACTACATTTGGGGAAATATTACAGATCTGTACTTTTTAACAAGCTACTATGTATACGTTTTTAACAATGATAGTCAATTGGGCTTACTTCTGGTAAAGGTGGATAGGATTGTAGCCTTTGGGATATCTGAGGAATTTTTTTAACAGATCAGCAAATGCTTGGGAGGGTTGGGAGGGTTCTTTTTAATTTAAAATAAATTTTTAAACATATTTATTGTAAACTTGTAATTTACTTGATTGATTTGATTTTGTCATATGGGTTTGTGGTGAAGTTGTATATTTGTTCCCCTTTGCTGTGTCCTTGAGGGTTTTTAGGTATGTGGTTCTAGAGAATTTGTTTCCTTTCCCTTTCCATTTCCCTTTGTGTGCAGAGCTGTGTCCTACCCCATTGCTCCAGGGCAGTGAGATCACAACTCTGACCATTTGCCCCTGCCCCCACAGTGACATCATGGGTTCTCCCTGGAGGAGGGGCAGGTGTGCAAAATGGCCAGCACCGCCTCCTTCAGGTAGAACCCGGACGAGACTGCCTTTGTGCTGCAAGTGCAAAGGCAGTCTATTCCACTTTCTCCCTGGAGGAGGGGAATGCCGAGAAGTGACCTGAGCTGCCTCCTCCTTTTGTAACCTCAGTAACTAGGGCAGAGCCTGGGCCAATCCTGTGCCCCCTTTTAGCACAGTACGGGGGTGGCTGCCCCTCAGGTTCCGCTCTAGTTATGGCTCTGCTTGTGTGTTCCGTGGTGGAGTTCCCTTTTGTAGAAAGCTTTAAGAGGGTGAGCTGGCTTTAAATGAAGAGGGATAGGTAAAGAATTGGTGTTACCCAATTAGAAAATAAGATGGTTTCCAGCTGGAATATAAATGTTTAGGAAGGCAGCATTGTTTGTTTTGCTCTTCTGCATAGTGAGAGGGGATGGTTAGAAAGAGTAGGTCTGGTGGCAAGGTAGTGTAGGAGGCATGTATTTTGCCAGTTATTCCACAAACCTTTTATAGTTGTATTGCATTGGCAGTTTTAGCAAGGGTTTGAAGGGTTTTGATATTGTGCAATCATTTGATATTTGTATATTTAATTATGTTTTTAGAAGAGGAATTTCAAGGGGGGTAGGGGGTGTGGGGGATTTGGGGGGATTGTTGGTCTGGTCTCTGGGTGTCAGTGAATTTCATTGTGTAATACAATGACAATAAATAATAATAATAATAATAATAATAATAATAATTAATTTGTAAAAGTAGTTTTGCAGAATAGGGAAGAGGGATAGCTATGGTGTGATGCTCCTGCCTAATTATGCAGTCTCCTGTGTTTTCATCACAAAGGTCCTTTAAACCAATCAGGGCTAGGGTCTTTGTGATGTCAGAGGTTTTTTTCAAGGAGAGTCTAGGTATGGTCCAGAAACTGCCAGAGCATCTCTTGCTCTTTGGTTGCAAGGTAACATTGTTTGTGCTGGTAATGGACATGCCCTACTGTGACTTTGGTGGAGGCCTGCAGCAACTCTTGTTTCTGTTTCTCTTTGCCATCTTCTGGGGTTTCTGGTTGGTTTACCGCTCTTGAGTAAGAGAAAAGCCTCACTGTGGGAAGAAAAATGAGGCCTGGTGTGATTTAGGGGTCTTTGTGCCGGGTCTGTCAGTATCTCACCCAAGTAAGAGGAACTGAATGTGTCTCCTAGTGTTTTCTTCTAAGCTAAGAACTAGCTTTTTGACCTAGACTTGAAGGAGGATTGCCACAACTTCTCAGATTCAGAACCCAGGACTATTCACATACGTCAGGGGATGGAGAAGGGCCTGGCGAGTGGAGCACCTAGTGTCAATGGCTATCTCCCTGCTTCACCCTTTTAACTGGGAGTAAACAGGGGAAAAAGTAACTGAACACTGCCACCATCCAAAATTAGAGAGCCTACGTGGAAGGAAGCGTCCTTGAGAAAACCTCCCCCAAAGTAGCTTCCTGAAGAATCAAATAGCAGTGGGTTGTGTATGGCAGTCTGTAACTGAAAAATAACATATGAAAGAAAGGAAGACCAGATATCATGCCTCCCAACTCATCCTCAATGTTTATTCTTTTCCCATTTTTGTAATAGGCTCATGGCCCCACAACCAAGCACTCAATGAAGAAAGAGATATGGACTGGTGAGCAGACTCTCTTAGAGATCTTGGTGGAAGTGGAGGGTCTTCTGGTTTCTTTGCTTTCTCACAACAGTTTATATTGTCTTTGCAGCATTATTGATATATTCCATTAAACTGCAGTGACATCTTCTGCACGATATACTTCAGAAAGAAGAAGGCTTCAAAAGGGAAGTAGGTAAGTGGCAGCCAGTGTATCCTTTAACTGCATGCAGAACCATTACCTCATAGCATCAACTTTAGACCCTTCTTTGTAGGTGTGGGGAATATCATATAAGCATTATGCTTGCCATGTTTTGGTCCCTTCTGTGGCTACATCAGCCCTGACATCACTTCTGTATCTGGAGGATGAGCCCCATTTCACAGCTCATGGCATAGGATTATGGGTTCTTGGGGGGTGCATATGCACCTGGAAGAAGCCTCTCTGCAATGCTGAGTTCTACTTTGTCTCATCAGCAGGTCAGAGTTCTGATGCATGATATATTTTTGTGTCCACCAGATACCCATCTCATGTGTCAAAAACATCCTTGGAGTCACCCTGCTCTTTGAGCAGCACTTTGTCTTTGGCAGGTAATGAAATCCCAAGACTGTCAGGAAGCCCACCATCTCCACCACCTGTTGCCCCAATGGAAGATACAGTTGGACACCTGAGGTTCCTTTCCAGACCCCTGGAGCTGGGCTAATGATTCACTAAGAAGCTATGACCCACTCCACCTGGTCAAATTTAATATTAGCAAAAAACATTTTGTAGGCTTGTGGGGATGATCAACCCCTGAGGAAAAGCATATCTGTGCAGCCTCTAGGAATAATTGAAATGCACCCAGATCTTGTGCCAGGCTATTATATGCTGTCTGCATGGATGCACATACACACCCAAAAACTGTCTTATAGAAAAATGAAAAGCACAACTTGAAACTATTAAATTCTAAATTGCAAGAATATGGGTTGGCATTTGTTATCTGTGAGGCATCTGTTTTTGTGCTTATCATTCTTTTGTATTTGAGAAAGATAATCAAATATGGTTATTCAGCTTGGTCTTCCTTTATGATTTGACAAGGTGGGTCCATTGTTAATGCAAACCTGCATCTGGAGGACCTCATGGGATCACCCAGATGTGACTGGAAGTGTTTTTTGATCACAGCTGGGTGGTGTTCTGAGGCTTCTGAGAGGCATTTCTGGTTTGATGAAAAACCAGAATTGTATCTCTGAATCCTTTGGGAGGCCTTCTGAGGTGCTGAGACCCTTGCCTCAGAACACTTCCAGTTGCATCCAGGAGGTTTGGTAAGGCTCTTCAGACATGGGCGAGGACCTGCTTTGTCAAATCTATAGGTCCCAAACCCATGGATAAGGAGGACCACATTGTTTATCTTAAATACAAAAGAAAATGTTATAGCACACAAATCAGGAGGTGGGCAGCAGGTCAGGTCTGGAAGAGAGCTGCCTGAAGACTTAGAAGCTAAGTAGGTTCAGCCCAGGTCATGGCTGGAGGCAAGACTAGAAACATCACTGATAAGATTCTGTGACCCTTGGTGGCAGTCACTGTTGAGCTGTTCCTTGCTGCAGTGGGACAGCAGTTTGGTCAGTACCGAAACGTGGGTGGAGCCTGAGAGGCACCTGCTCCAGGCGCTGGGATAACGGGGGTGCAGGGTTGGCCCCAGGCTCCACCCCCATTACCAAGGTCCCCCATTATGCAAGCGGCAGGAAAGCAGCCACCTTCGGGCTGTCCCTGAAGGAGGAGGCATGGGCGATTGCACATGTCCCCTCCTCCAAGGAGATGCCGGGGGAGACTGCTTTTGCACTTGGAGCACAGAAGCAGCCTTCCCCATTCCTGAAGGAGAAGGCGCTGGTGAGATCCCGTGTGCCCCCTCCTCCAAGGAGATGACAGGGGAGATTGCTTTTGCGCTTGGAGGGTATAAGCAGTCTCCTCCAGGTTCTCCCTGAGGAAGGAGGCGCTGGCTGCCTCCTGCACCCGTCCTCCTCAGGGAGAACCTGTGATGTCAGTGCCCTGGGGGCGCAGATGGGCAGAGTCATGATGTCACTGCCCCAGGCACTGGGGTAGAGTGTTAATGGCTCTGAGTTTGGTATCTTAAGAATGTTGGTGACAAGAGCTAGAAAGTTTCCTGCTGGCATGATTGGTGCAGCTTGCCTGTGGAAAGCTCAGAGTGTTCCTGCAGGCCACTTGACCACAGAAACTTGTCCTCGGACAAATGCTGGCTCTTTGGCTTAGAAGCGGAGATGAGCACCGCCCCCTAGAGTCGGTCACAACTAGACCATTTGGTCATGTGGAAACCTTTACCTTTTTTTAAAGAGGAACATGGCATGGAGGGTGGGCTTCTCTGCAGGGAACAAGTAGTAAGGGGAGATTATGCAAAAGCACACATTCCACCTGCTAAGTTCACATGTCTGTTTTGTACACTAGAAGGACAAGATCTACAGCCCACCACCCTGGGCATGTTGTATATGTATTATATTTAAAAAGCAGCAGTTCTGAAGTTCTGTCTCATCTGTCCATCGGCCTTTATCTAGTCTTCTCAAAGGAACCAGTGAAGGCAGCACATTTGATAAATATTGTAAGGCTTCCTCTGGTCATCTAATTGCTACACTTATACTATTCACTGCAGGCTGTTCATAGAGAGGTCATCCCATTCAAGCTGCAATCCTAACCTGAGCTGAAACAGGCCGGCCAACAGGCCTGGGCTGTATTCAGCACAGGTAAGGAGCAGGCTTGGGTGTAACTTGGAGTAAGGGGATTTCAGTCCCTTAACCCCATGTCACGTGCCAGCCAGTGTTATTCAGATCTGCAGCTGTGGTTTTGCAGGTGCAAATCTGAGCAGTCCCTTGTAAGGCCAGTTGTGCAGGGGATATGGTTTAGGGTTTGGCCTAGGTTGCCTAGGTCAGTCCCACCCTGTCTGGGGCCTGATCCACCTCCTGGACCACCCTTTTCCCACACCTTCCCACTGCCTAGAACTGCCTCTGTGCCACCCTCTTTTACCCACTGTGCTGGCCTGCCCAGGCTGCCACAAACTCATCCTTTGCCAGCTGGCTTTGGCACTGCTGAGCCAGCTTCCTTCCAAGTGCTTTATGGCACATATGTACCACTTGGGGGCTTGCACAAGGAACTTGTGCCAGCTCAGGGCAATGTTAGGATTGTGCTGCCAGTGGCATAGCTTAGCTATCTGGCACCTGAGACACAAAAATGTTTAACACCCCATGCCAAATTTCTCACACACACACACACACACACACACACACACACACACACACACACAC
>JAJKFI010036028.1:0-12922 GCA_029204185.1 Lerista edwardsae
GCGGTTTTAGCCACAAGACTCACAAGATAGAATTTATGGGGGGGGGGAACAATATTTTCAATAGCCTTCCTGGAGAGCTTACAGACTAATGTGTTCTGTGTGAAGTTGCACACTACAGTCAAAATCTATTCTACAGGCAACTTTCATGGGGCAAGACATCAGCAAACTTTACTTCAGTGACCCAGCAGCTTCCCTATCACCTCTCAGGTCAGTAGAAGAAGTGCTACATATGCCCTCGAAAATGCCATACACTACGAGCCCAATATACCCAAGATGATGCTTCTATTCCATGCTCAGTAGCTATTTTGCTTGTTATGTGTCAAGGTTGTAAATAGGCTTTTTTTCCCTTTCCAATTCACTTTGCTATTGGAAAATGGCGCTGGCATCACAATGATGGTACTTCTGACCATGGCATCACTTCCAGTGGGTCCCGGACAGATTGTCATTCAAAAAAGTGAGTCCCCAGTGCTTTTCTTTTAAAAGAAAAAACTTCTTATAGCTGAAAGTTTAAAAATGGATTTAAATAAAAATCCATTTTTTAAAAAAAAATTTACAACGGAAGAAAACCAGAATAAAAGCCATTTTAAACATATTAGTGAGGCAAAGTAACTCTGGGGAGATATCCAAAGAACTGATCCTCCCAAAAAAGCAAGTTTCTGCTTCCCTTATAAAATTAAAATAAAGAACAATTCCAGAAGAAGACTGATAACCTTGGGGCACAGCTGTAAAGGAACTGATACTAGCAGCAGATGTTTCGTACAGATAATAACAGAAGCAAAGCTAAATCTGAGCAAGGTGATAGAAGGGCTGATATAGGAAGAATCTGTAAGAAATATAGACTAGGTAGGTTAAAACCAGAGCTTTGACTGGGCCTGGAAACACAATGTCATTCAGTGCTATTGACAAAGCAAAGACTGTACATACTCTCATCTCCTGACATTTAACAGGAGTGAAATGCTGCAATATGTTGTACCAGCTGAAACGTCTGAGCCCTGTATAAAGCACATGATAATCAAGGCTGGAAGTTATAAAAGCAAGGACCCATGGAACAAGGTGTCTGTTCTTCAAGAGACACTCTACATAAGTCTCTGCAGCAGCCAAGTGACAGAATGAGTCTTCAGAGAGTATGGCAACCTGCTTATCCAAAAGCAGTGCAGGGTCTAAGATAACACCAAGGCTGTGGACCTGTGCAAATGATGTAAAAACCCAATGATGGAAAGCACAATTAACCAATGATGGAAAGCACAAGTTATAAGGATTTCCCATTAGCATCATCACCAACTTGTCTGGATTCAGTTTGTTCAACCTTATCCATCTGATTATAGCATTCAAATAGTAGGCAGGGACAGTAACAGTAACGCAACCTGCTGTATAAAAATGGGTATCAGCATAATGATGACAACCAAGTCTGATGCAGATTAAATCTCTATGAATGTGGTGGGAAAGATAAAGAGCACTGGTAAAAGACTGAGCCCTGAGGAACACCACATACCAACTCCCATGGGGCTAAATTCCCTTAGGTCACTTTCTTAATTCAATTCGACAGTAAGGAACAAAACATTAGAGAGTAAGCCTTACAATCAACCTGACATCCAGAATTATCTAGGACACCATTTCTCAAAGTTTGATCCCCACCATACCACTTTGCATGGTCCATCTATTGGAAGTACCACAGGACATAACTTCATCACCAGTTACTTCCTGATTGGGAGACCATATACAACACAATAAACACAGGTAATAGGCTCAGGGCAGATGGGAGGGCTTCTTCAAGCACATGAAAAATGAATGCTGGAGCTCTGCCCACTGAGCCTCCTACCAATGCTTGTTGCATTGTGTTGCTGGTCTCATTGCCTGGCAGAAGGTATCTGGGGGGTCCACCAAATAACACATCAAGAACCACAGGTTCAAGGAGCATAGATTGAAAAAGGCTGATCTAGGAGAATGATGTGGTCCACAGCATCAAAAATTATAGAGATCCAACAAAATTAAGAAGAATTTTCTATGCACAGAGATTGATTAGGGCTACCAATGCCATCCCCAAAACAAATATGAAGCAAAACTGAGAAGTTTTGAGAAGGAATGGATCATTCAAAAACACCTGGAGTTGCTCTGCACCACCTAAACATTCTAAACATTTCTCTAAAAACTAATGACTGAACACAGGCCTACAACTGGCTGGATACTCCTTTCCATTATCTGTCTCTCTTAAAAAAAAGCAGTGATCTGTCTCTTAAAAGTAGTAACAATTTTTTAGAAGATAGATCAAGGACTGCCCAATCCTGAGCTGCCCAGCCACTTGGGCAAGCAGTGGTAGCCAGGCAGCTACCACTGCATCCTGCAACAGACAGGTAGCCGTGGAAGGCTCCACAGGAGAAAGGGGCATTCATCTCATTTTCACAAGGTAAAGGCATGTGAAAGAGAGATAGGAATCTCTTTCCCTGCCTTGAGAGCTTTCCAAAGCTACTGTGAATCCTCCCAGAAAAGATGTAAGCCTTCTTTTTATTGCAGTTAGATCTTGGTGGCTCAAGGCAGGGCAATGAGTGTTCCATTTTATTATCTGAAAGCGTTATATACTTTAAACATGATTTTAAGTATCTCCAGTCTTTGGAGATACCTGAAGGATCAGGTAGGTTAGAGTGAAAATTAAAAAAAGAAAAATTAGAAAAGTAAAATTCTCAATACAGATAGGTAATAGCTACATGTTTGATAGACAGTTTTACATTCATAATTCAGTTCAACATTCATTATCCTTAAGGTAATAATTTAGAGCTCTTATTTGTGGACTTTTATGCTACACATACGAAAAGGCTGAATCGTCCTCTTTTTAAGTCCCACTGATGCAATCAGACACCAAATTGTGTCCAACTAACACACTACTTGGGACTACCATACAACTTGACTGAATTATAGGAGGTGAGCTTTGATACCCAGATTTTTAAAAAGCAGAAACTCTCAGGCAAAAAAAAATTAAACCAAGAATTAAACATTCCATGGAAGACAATAATGAGAAATTGTGATAACCAAAAAAGGTACAAGGATTACTTAAGAAGCAATTTTTTATGTTTTGAAAGAGACAACAGTGAAGTTAATTGAGTCATTTGTATTTTTAAAAGAATACTGTTGAGAAATGTACTTAATTTCTAATATGGCATTGTGGAGACAAGGCATGACAGTTTAAGTAAACTATATGGTTGACTGAATATGATATTGCCAAACATTACCACCTATCCCTCCTTATTTTGCAGAAAAAGACAGGTTTAACAATTATTCTTAAAGAGACATTAGTCTAAATCTAATGGCTCTTTAAGAATAATTTTTAAGTGCAGTTATTCACCAAACAAACTGTGAATATTGCTTGTGGGCAAGCTACTTGCATGAATCAAGACTCCAAGGGTAGCAATCTCTTATAGACTACTCCTTTTAACTAGACTGACAATAATATCTCATATGGCAATGAAAAAAATGCCATTTTACATAAATTCATTTTAACTGGTGGATCTACTGTCCGCCAAGGTAACAAAGATACAGGAAGATAAAAAGAAATTGGAAATATAGTTGAACCCCAATCACAATAAGGTCTGGATAACAATGTAGCAGTTCACAAACATGGAAAACGAAACTGGGGTACTTGAAGAAAGGCTTGGGCAATAAATAACAGGCAGAAATGACAAAAGAAAAAGGTAGTATTTCCAGATAGAAGAATGCAAAAGGAAAAGAGATACATTTCAGAAGGTAGTTTGAAGGCATCTTCTGAATAACCCAAAGTATTCAGATGAAGATCCAAAACTGGAAAAAAGGAAGAACTGTCAATATAACAATAGTTTTACACACCTCTGACTGAAAACTCTTGATTGGAGGTACTGTTCTCTTTATACACTTGCCTTATATTGACTTCAAAATTTGCACTATGCACACCTCTTCCTCTCCTGCTGTCATGGACTGCTGGGTTTCAAAAATGTTTAAGACCACAATGTTTAAAAGAAAAGAAGGATAGCTGCTGGAAGACTAACTACTGTATCTGGAAACCTATAGCATCAGAAAACCTTTACAGCATAATCCTATGCACACCTACTCAGAAGTATGCTCCATTACGTTCAACAGGACTTGCTCCCAGGACTGTACAGTATAGGTTTATAGCCTTAAGAGCTAGGCCTATTGCTTTTACAGGCTTTACTTTGCATCCAAAATGAAATGTTGGTACTGCTTAACAATGTGGAGCAGAACTACATAGTATGTTAGAGACACATTCATTCAGTATTGCAGAACTACAGAAGAAAGACACATGAATCAAAATCCCTCCAAAGCAAAGTTGTAAGGTTTGGCCTTTCATTTGCTACTACTCGGTACCTTTAAGTGATCAAAAGCCCATGACTTATCTTCCTTAACAGTCTACTGCTCTCCTCCATGTAGTCTTCGAATTTGCTCATCCAACCATTGTCTCTCCCACCACTCACGAAATGCCATTGCCCTTCTGCACATTCTTATTTCTCACTCCTTCTCCATCTCCTTTCTAGGCTAGAACACTAGGGCAACACCTCCAGCACAAGGTAACAGTCTAATCATATAATACTCCCCCCTCTCTCTTTCTTTCTCACTCACTTCACTTCTAAAAATTTTACACCCTGCTTTCAAATCAGCTCATTTCTTTGTTCTCATATTATAGTATGCTTCAGGAGATGAGTGTATGTATGTAGTGAGAAACGCCATACTCCACATTTCACCTAAGCCTACTGATCCCTCACAGGTACAGTCGTGTTGCCCAAAACACAGTATCATTGATGCTATGGAAAAACACCAAGCTAATGCTGTTGAATTCTTGAGAACCAACAGATGCAATTTTTTTTTCAACCCTTCTGTTGGGTTTCGACCTAAATATACTTTTGCTGCATTGGGCTATGACAGCAAGGATGCCCAAGGATAGAATTACATATTTAATTGGGAGAATGAAGTCCCCCGTCAGTGTTCGTGTTCTTCTTCCATGCCTCCGCCACCTGGTACCCTCCCTTCAAAAGGCTTCTGTAGCCCAGCATCCCTCTCATGCAAAGCTGAGCCCTGCCCAGGCCTTTCATTCAGTTCACGTTTGGGGGACCTAAAGGCAGACACGGGAGGGGCACCCCACCCCAGCCCACCCACCATTCCCCAAGAGATACATAAATGGCCCCCAAGGCACCCTCTTACATTCTCCCCCCTCCTCCTCCTCACCGGAGATACTGAGCGCAAAGCAAGCTCATCCTCCGCCGCCGCTCGCCGACCTTCCGCCCGCACCGGCCCTGGGCTGGGGTCTCACAGCTCCGGCCCTTCCGCTGCCCAGGAGCCGCCGCAGCCACTGCTGCTGCTGCCGCCGCCTCCGGCCGCCGCCATCTTCCCGTGTCGGGCCCAGGCGCTTCCTGGAGGGGGAGGAGGCGCGATGGGGAGGGGGGAGGAAGGAGGTAGCAGCAGCCGGGGAGGAGAAACGGCTGTGCTCTCCACCTCCTGGCCGAGGAAGCCGATTCTCGCGAGACCCGCGCGAGCTACCGCTTTCACAACGCCGTCGCTTCCACTCGCTCTCTCACGCGCGCCAGATCAGGCAAGCGCCGGCTAAGGCTCCGAACTTGGCTCCGAAGGGCTTCCCCGTCGATGCCGCCGACGCCCCCGCGACCCACACTTCCGGGCGCGGCCCGAGCTCAACAGAACACACTTCCGTCTGAGTGCGCTGCGAAACTCTTCCCTCGCTCCCTCGCGCACTACGGGCCGGCCTCCCAATCCGGATTCCTATTGGCTGGGCTGATGCCATAGCAACGGGGAGTGCGTGGGGTGGAGGAGGGGATGAATAGCGGTGTGTTATCACTATGGCAACCACAGCTCGGCTGGGGCCTGCGTTGCCACCCTCCTTGCCTGAAACCGAGCGCTCTCTCGCTCGCTCGCTCGCTCGTATTTTACATTAGTTAACCCTATCCTTCAGTCTTTTCAAACCCTTCACCTCTTTATCAAAATCCACGTCCTACTCGTGGACCTTTACTCATACGCCAGTATACACCACTGCCAGGTGCAGCACGATCGTGGGCATGTTTCTTCGGAAATAAATCTCACTGAGTTCAGTTGGGAGTTTCTCCTTGGTAAAGGACTGCACCTTCTCACACCCAAACCTATGAATATTCACTAGGAAATAAGTCTTACTGTATTTACAGAGGTTTGTCCCTATGTTAGTGTACAGGCTATATTTGAACCAGGGGTGTATACAGTATGTATATCAGTTTACTTGATGTAGTAGAGCTGGGGTAGCATAGTGGCTGAGGCCTTCTGAAGGCTTGGGGCACAATCCTAAACTAAATAAACTAAGCCTGTATAAACCAAGCCAGCAGAAGGGACACTGTAAAGTACGTTTGGGCCACTCTAGGAGTCAGAGAGGCCAGCACACAGACATGAGCCATCCTCCCTGACTCCGAGAGTAGTCCAAACGCACTTTATGGTGGCCCTTGTGCTAGCCAAACTTTGCTTATGCCAGGCTAACTCCAGTTTAGGATTGCGCTCTCAGTCTTCCATCTTCAATATGGGGATAATTATGCTGACATATCTTAACAGGATTGTTGTAAATCCTGTGTGTATATGAAGCAATAGTGTACTTCACTATTGTGTGTATGTGAAGTTTGTGTATGTGAAGTAATTTTTAAAACTGCCCTTTTCATGTTATGTACACAATGCAGTGTTTCAGTGCCATTGGAAGGGAGTTGGATGTGAGTACACAGCTGAAACTGAACCCAGACAAGAGTCAGAGTTGCCATCGGGTTGGCTAGATTGGGTACTGACTGTGGGCTCATGCCTTTCAGATGCCCCCAGTGATGTCATTCAGGGGGAACGGACCAGAACGGGCGTTCCGGATCCTAACGGGCTCCGTGGCTGGTTCCGGGTTCCCGACAAGTGCCAATCAAAAGTGAGTTCCTGTTCCTAAATCATTTGAATGACACCACTGGATGCCCCCCCCCCTGCCCAGACCAGTTCCTGAACCCTCACTATTGGTGGCCGTGATACCACCTAGGGGTGCCATCAGGAGATGGGATGGGGTACCATGGGAGTTCAGGGCAAAGTTTTGCCCCTAGGCCCCTGGTAACCTGCCTGCACCGGGTAAAGTGATGTGACTGCAGGGAGGGTGCAGTGGATAGGAGCGTTTGTAATGGGTGGAATTCAACTTTCTCTGCTTCTGTTCTCCAAGGAAAAGCGCTTCTGGACCAATAACTTCAATTGGAAGTCTAGGTTGCAAGGACAGTATTCAAGTTTGCCTTACAAAAACTAAATCTTGTGAAAAGATCATGTCCCTTTTCAATCCATCATTGGACAAAGCAGGCTGAACAAGGGAATAGTGCCTAGTGGTTAGCATACACATAACCCTGTCTGTTCTCTGCTTTCCCTTTTTATTGGGTCAGCAGCTAAATTGGAGGAATCTGTTAGTTTCTATCTGCAGGTTAGAAATATAGACTAGGTATATTGCAAGCCAATTTCAGGTTTGTCAACGTTTCAATGTGTATTTTAATTTTAGTATATTAGACTTGATGCTACCATGGTATGTAACTACATTTGGGGAAATATTACAGATCTGTACTTTTTAACAAGCTACTATGTATACGTTTTTAACAATGATAGTCAATTGGGCTTACTTCTGGTAAAGGTGGATAGGATTGTAGCCTTTGGGATATCTGAGGAATTTTTTTAACAGATCAGCAAATGCTTGGGAGGGTTGGGAGGGTTCTTTTTAATTTAAAATAAATTTTTAAACATATTTATTGTAAACTTGTAATTTACTTGATTGATTTGATTTTGTCATATGGGTTTGTGGTGAAGTTGTATATTTGTTCCCCTTTGCTGTGTCCTTGAGGGTTTTTAGGTATGTGGTTCTAGAGAATTTGTTTCCTTTCCCTTTCCATTTCCCTTTGTGTGCAGAGCTGTGTCCTACCCCATTGCTCCAGGGCAGTGAGATCACAACTCTGACCATTTGCCCCTGCCCCCACAGTGACATCATGGGTTCTCCCTGGAGGAGGGGCAGGTGTGCAAAATGGCCAGCACCGCCTCCTTCAGGTAGAACCCGGACGAGACTGCCTTTGTGCTGCAAGTGCAAAGGCAGTCTATTCCACTTTCTCCCTGGAGGAGGGGAATGCCGAGAAGTGACCTGAGCTGCCTCCTCCTTTTGTAACCTCAGTAACTAGGGCAGAGCCTGGGCCAATCCTGTGCCCCCTTTTAGCACAGTACGGGGGTGGCTGCCCCTCAGGTTCCGCTCTAGTTATGGCTCTGCTTGTGTGTTCCGTGGTGGAGTTCCCTTTTGTAGAAAGCTTTAAGAGGGTGAGCTGGCTTTAAATGAAGAGGGATAGGTAAAGAATTGGTGTTACCCAATTAGAAAATAAGATGGTTTCCAGCTGGAATATAAATGTTTAGGAAGGCAGCATTGTTTGTTTTGCTCTTCTGCATAGTGAGAGGGGATGGTTAGAAAGAGTAGGTCTGGTGGCAAGGTAGTGTAGGAGGCATGTATTTTGCCAGTTATTCCACAAACCTTTTATAGTTGTATTGCATTGGCAGTTTTAGCAAGGGTTTGAAGGGTTTTGATATTGTGCAATCATTTGATATTTGTATATTTAATTATGTTTTTAGAAGAGGAATTTCAAGGGGGGTAGGGGGTGTGGGGGATTTGGGGGGATTGTTGGTCTGGTCTCTGGGTGTCAGTGAATTTCATTGTGTAATACAATGACAATAAATAATAATAATAATAATAATAATAATAATAATTAATTTGTAAAAGTAGTTTTGCAGAATAGGGAAGAGGGATAGCTATGGTGTGATGCTCCTGCCTAATTATGCAGTCTCCTGTGTTTTCATCACAAAGGTCCTTTAAACCAATCAGGGCTAGGGTCTTTGTGATGTCAGAGGTTTTTTTCAAGGAGAGTCTAGGTATGGTCCAGAAACTGCCAGAGCATCTCTTGCTCTTTGGTTGCAAGGTAACATTGTTTGTGCTGGTAATGGACATGCCCTACTGTGACTTTGGTGGAGGCCTGCAGCAACTCTTGTTTCTGTTTCTCTTTGCCATCTTCTGGGGTTTCTGGTTGGTTTACCGCTCTTGAGTAAGAGAAAAGCCTCACTGTGGGAAGAAAAATGAGGCCTGGTGTGATTTAGGGGTCTTTGTGCCGGGTCTGTCAGTATCTCACCCAAGTAAGAGGAACTGAATGTGTCTCCTAGTGTTTTCTTCTAAGCTAAGAACTAGCTTTTTGACCTAGACTTGAAGGAGGATTGCCACAACTTCTCAGATTCAGAACCCAGGACTATTCACATACGTCAGGGGATGGAGAAGGGCCTGGCGAGTGGAGCACCTAGTGTCAATGGCTATCTCCCTGCTTCACCCTTTTAACTGGGAGTAAACAGGGGAAAAAGTAACTGAACACTGCCACCATCCAAAATTAGAGAGCCTACGTGGAAGGAAGCGTCCTTGAGAAAACCTCCCCCAAAGTAGCTTCCTGAAGAATCAAATAGCAGTGGGTTGTGTATGGCAGTCTGTAACTGAAAAATAACATATGAAAGAAAGGAAGACCAGATATCATGCCTCCCAACTCATCCTCAATGTTTATTCTTTTCCCATTTTTGTAATAGGCTCATGGCCCCACAACCAAGCACTCAATGAAGAAAGAGATATGGACTGGTGAGCAGACTCTCTTAGAGATCTTGGTGGAAGTGGAGGGTCTTCTGGTTTCTTTGCTTTCTCACAACAGTTTATATTGTCTTTGCAGCATTATTGATATATTCCATTAAACTGCAGTGACATCTTCTGCACGATATACTTCAGAAAGAAGAAGGCTTCAAAAGGGAAGTAGGTAAGTGGCAGCCAGTGTATCCTTTAACTGCATGCAGAACCATTACCTCATAGCATCAACTTTAGACCCTTCTTTGTAGGTGTGGGGAATATCATATAAGCATTATGCTTGCCATGTTTTGGTCCCTTCTGTGGCTACATCAGCCCTGACATCACTTCTGTATCTGGAGGATGAGCCCCATTTCACAGCTCATGGCATAGGATTATGGGTTCTTGGGGGGTGCATATGCACCTGGAAGAAGCCTCTCTGCAATGCTGAGTTCTACTTTGTCTCATCAGCAGGTCAGAGTTCTGATGCATGATATATTTTTGTGTCCACCAGATACCCATCTCATGTGTCAAAAACATCCTTGGAGTCACCCTGCTCTTTGAGCAGCACTTTGTCTTTGGCAGGTAATGAAATCCCAAGACTGTCAGGAAGCCCACCATCTCCACCACCTGTTGCCCCAATGGAAGATACAGTTGGACACCTGAGGTTCCTTTCCAGACCCCTGGAGCTGGGCTAATGATTCACTAAGAAGCTATGACCCACTCCACCTGGTCAAATTTAATATTAGCAAAAAACATTTTGTAGGCTTGTGGGGATGATCAACCCCTGAGGAAAAGCATATCTGTGCAGCCTCTAGGAATAATTGAAATGCACCCAGATCTTGTGCCAGGCTATTATATGCTGTCTGCATGGATGCACATACACACCCAAAAACTGTCTTATAGAAAAATGAAAAGCACAACTTGAAACTATTAAATTCTAAATTGCAAGAATATGGGTTGGCATTTGTTATCTGTGAGGCATCTGTTTTTGTGCTTATCATTCTTTTGTATTTGAGAAAGATAATCAAATATGGTTATTCAGCTTGGTCTTCCTTTATGATTTGACAAGGTGGGTCCATTGTTAATGCAAACCTGCATCTGGAGGACCTCATGGGATCACCCAGATGTGACTGGAAGTGTTTTTTGATCACAGCTGGGTGGTGTTCTGAGGCTTCTGAGAGGCATTTCTGGTTTGATGAAAAACCAGAATTGTATCTCTGAATCCTTTGGGAGGCCTTCTGAGGTGCTGAGACCCTTGCCTCAGAACACTTCCAGTTGCATCCAGGAGGTTTGGTAAGGCTCTTCAGACATGGGCGAGGACCTGCTTTGTCAAATCTATAGGTCCCAAACCCATGGATAAGGAGGACCACATTGTTTATCTTAAATACAAAAGAAAATGTTATAGCACACAAATCAGGAGGTGGGCAGCAGGTCAGGTCTGGAAGAGAGCTGCCTGAAGACTTAGAAGCTAAGTAGGTTCAGCCCAGGTCATGGCTGGAGGCAAGACTAGAAACATCACTGATAAGATTCTGTGACCCTTGGTGGCAGTCACTGTTGAGCTGTTCCTTGCTGCAGTGGGACAGCAGTTTGGTCAGTACCGAAACGTGGGTGGAGCCTGAGAGGCACCTGCTCCAGGCGCTGGGATAACGGGGGTGCAGGGTTGGCCCCAGGCTCCACCCCCATTACCAAGGTCCCCCATTATGCAAGCGGCAGGAAAGCAGCCACCTTCGGGCTGTCCCTGAAGGAGGAGGCATGGGCGATTGCACATGTCCCCTCCTCCAAGGAGATGCCGGGGGAGACTGCTTTTGCACTTGGAGCACAGAAGCAGCCTTCCCCATTCCTGAAGGAGAAGGCGCTGGTGAGATCCCGTGTGCCCCCTCCTCCAAGGAGATGACAGGGGAGATTGCTTTTGCGCTTGGAGGGTATAAGCAGTCTCCTCCAGGTTCTCCCTGAGGAAGGAGGCGCTGGCTGCCTCCTGCACCCGTCCTCCTCAGGGAGAACCTGTGATGTCAGTGCCCTGGGGGCGCAGATGGGCAGAGTCATGATGTCACTGCCCCAGGCACTGGGGTAGAGTGTTAATGGCTCTGAGTTTGGTATCTTAAGAATGTTGGTGACAAGAGCTAGAAAGTTTCCTGCTGGCATGATTGGTGCAGCTTGCCTGTGGAAAGCTCAGAGTGTTCCTGCAGGCCACTTGACCACAGAAACTTGTCCTCGGACAAATGCTGGCTCTTTGGCTTAGAAGCGGAGATGAGCACCGCCCCCTAGAGTCGGTCACAACTAGACCATTTGGTCATGTGGAAACCTTTACCTTTTTTTAAAGAGGAACATGGCATGGAGGGTGGGCTTCTCTGCAGGGAACAAGTAGTAAGGGGAGATTATGCAAAAGCACACATTCCACCTGCTAAGTTCACATGTCTGTTTTGTACACTAGAAGGACAAGATCTACAGCCCACCACCCTGGGCATGTTGTATATGTATTATATTTAAAAAGCAGCAGTTCTGAAGTTCTGTCTCATCTGTCCATCGGCCTTTATCTAGTCTTCTCAAAGGAACCAGTGAAGGCAGCACATTTGATAAATATTGTAAGGCTTCCTCTGGTCATCTAATTGCTACACTTATACTATTCACTGCAGGCTGTTCATAGAGAGGTCATCCCATTCAAGCTGCAATCCTAACCTGAGCTGAAACAGGCCGGCCAACAGGCCTGGGCTGTATTCAGCACAGGTAAGGAGCAGGCTTGGGTGTAACTTGGAGTAAGGGGATTTCAGTCCCTTAACCCCATGTCACGTGCCAGCCAGTGTTATTCAGATCTGCAGCTGTGGTTTTGCAGGTGCAAATCTGAGCAGTCCCTTGTAAGGCCAGTTGTGCAGGGGATATGGTTTAGGGTTTGGCCTAGGTTGCCTAGGTCAGTCCCACCCTGTCTGGGGCCTGATCCACCTCCTGGACCACCCTTTTCCCACACCTTCCCACTGCCTAGAACTGCCTCTGTGCCACCCTCTTTTACCCACTGTGCTGGCCTGCCCAGGCTGCCACAAACTCATCCTTTGCCAGCTGGCTTTGGCACTGCTGAGCCAGCTTCCTTCCAAGTGCTTTATGGCACATATGTACCACTTGGGGGCTTGCACAAGGAACTTGTGCCAGCTCAGGGCAATGTTAGGATTGTGCTGCCAGTGGCATAGCTTAGCTATCTGGCACCTGAGACACAAAAATGTTTAACACCCCATGCCAAATTTCTCACACACACACACACACACACACACACACACACACACACACACACAC
>JAJKFI010036029.1:0-10985 GCA_029204185.1 Lerista edwardsae
CCCCGCCACTTTCCTTAGCATCTGATTAGAGGCTGAAGCTTTTTTTTTGTTCAATATTTTGAACAATTTTTGTTGTTCAGTACGCACTCTTTCTAAGCTGCATCTCTGACTGAAAACTGAATTCTATATCTCTAATGAGAAGCAACTAACTAGAGACAAGAGGATCAATTATTTCTGTGTTCACACTGCAGCTGGAAATCTGCTGTTCCAGTGTTAAGCTGCAAGTTTAAGCAAGTCCTTTTGTTTGTTTTATAATTTTAATGTAATAGATCATGTCAGAAACACTGCAGCTTAAAAAGCCATGTCCACCTAAACTGCAGATTGCATAATCAGAACAAAGCAAATATGTTTGTGAGAGTGTTATGAGTTTGACAACTGAGTGAAATTACTATTCAAGTGCACTATCACTACAATAACATTTTCATCAAGCTCCAAATTGCCGCATTTGGAGAAGTCACCCTGTAATGCCCTACCTCTTGTAGCTGCAGACAAATTTGCCAACTAAATACTGAGCGTATAAATAAAGAAATCTGAATCAATACATCAATGCAGCCTTCATCTTTAATAGTGTGATGAAGTGTTGGAACACACTTTTCTTTTGACAAGTAGGTAAAATGAAATGTCAGCACAGTTGCATACCTGTTACCCTGTTATGATACTTAGAGCACCTGGAGTTAGGCCGGCACAGTTAGGCTAGCAAAGTTTGGCCGACGCAAGGGCCACCTAAAGCGCATTTGGACCACTCTCTGGGTCAGGGAGGATGGCGCACGTCTGTGTGTTGGCCTCTCTGACTGAGGGCGCAATCGTAACCTGAAGGTGGGCTGGCACATTTAGGCCAGCAAAGTTTGGCCGGCACAAGGATCACACTAAAGCGCATTTAGACCACTCTTCAGAGTCAGGAAGGATGGCACACATTTGTGTGCTGGTCTCTCTGACTCCGAGAGTGGTTCAAATGTGCTTTAGTGTGACCCTTGTGCTGGCCAAACTTTGCTGGCCTAATTCCAGGTTAGGATTGCGCTGTCAGATTGGCCAGCAGTGTGCCATCCTCCTTGACTCCAGGAGTGGTCTTAACAAGCTTTACAACGGCCCTTGTGCCAGCCAAACTTCAGTGGCCTAACTGTGCTGGCCTAACTCCAGGTTAGGATTGCACTCTTAAGGAAAACATGAAAGTGGTGCCTAGCTACCAAATTATGGTATTTTTTAAAAAAGTTACTTAGTTTACCATGTTAAAAATCAATGTTGACATTTACAGCAACTTTTTTGGGGGGGGACCCTAAAGGTCCAGTCTGTTTATCTGCAGATTTGGAACCCGGAGTTTTGACTAACCACAGCGTTCCACACCTGCGCCCACTGAAGGCCTGTGCGGGTCTCAGAAAGGCTCTGAACGTGACCGGAACAAGGTTTCTGCTGTGTTTTGAGTTCCTGTGTATCAGAACCTGTGGATTTCATTATCCGTGGGTTTCCAGGAATGGATCCCCTGTGGACACCGAGACCTGTATAGCTCTTCCTGATTTCGGAAGTTTGTTGCAGACTACTTCAAGATGCGTACAGGTGTTTAGCAGCTCACTGTTGCTTTAGCTGTAGGGTTTTGTTCGCTTTGTGTCTGTGTTTTTGTTTATGTCTACATTGCTGGTATAAATGTCTCTGCCTACGAATGCAAATTGGAGCAACTTATGTCATGAGATTATCTCCTGTATTTTTTAAACTGCCTTGAAAAATATACAGGTATGGCAAGAATTAAGCATTTTAAGAACCACATTAAACAACATAATACAATGCAATTCTTTTTTCCATTTACTGCTGCCATTTAAATTAGTTTCCAGGTCATTCAGTTGGAGAAATCCCCCCGACTGATTATTTGCAGCCTTCCATCCAGCAGGAACATCAATTTACCTTCAGAATTACCTGTGACTATCTGTTTATTCACAAATATTTGAGCAAAGAATCCCCTGCCTAAAGCCTTCTGTAAATAGCAAGGTAGACGTTGGTGATTACATCTGACAGAGTCTAAATGCACTTCAACTTGAAAACAAAACATGTATGCTGTCCTCAAAGTTATTCTAAAGAATTTCTCCAGAAAGGTTACCTAAAGGACTTCTACAAAGTTTGGCTGGTTATTCCCCTCCCACTCTGGCTTCTTTGGATTCTATGTCGGTATTCTGCTATGATTTGCTGTTTTGTGTATCTGTCATTTCGTTGGTGAAACCCAAATCACAGCACAACTTACTTTTTACGTTATGTCTGTGTTTTGAGTACATCCAAAGGACTTTCCTTAGCCAGCAAAGCATGACTGGCCGAAAATACCTACAGCAGGGACCAAAGAAGAGATGGAAGCATCCCGAGAACCTGCACTAGCTAATCCACAAAGTTGTTCTCTAATCATTCAGGCACAGCAGGAAACAGGCAAAGGCCATTTAGCATCCTGCATCACAACAAACATGCTGGGAGGCTGTAGCACAGGGACCTATCAGAGGGAGCACTTTGTGGGCCAGCCATTGGGCTTGTGCATGGGGCACCTACTGCAGTGGCCTGTTATTCTGGCCACACCCACATACACTGCCCTATTTGCACTGTTTTTCATACCTGCCGATGTGGCAGTATGCTGCCCTCCTTGTAACAAGTATATATTGCCCTCCTTGTCACCCTAAGTATATGCCTTATACATAATGACAGCAGAGAACTGGTCTCATGTTCACCGAGGATCAGCCCCACCACCACCATTGGAGCCCAAGAAGTCAGAGACTTGGAGAGCAGAGGGTCCATTCCCCTCTTCCCTAGTTTCATGTAACAAATGTTTCCCTATTTTTTTTAAAGACTTAATGCAGCTAACTATTATCAAGCAGTACTACACAGTTTTACAGCCCAATCCTAACCAATGTTCCATTGCCAATGCAGCCCAAAGTAGGGGAACACATACTGCCTTGTCTCAGTTTGGACTTACCTTGGGGAAGCCTCTGTGACTGCCTTCTACATACGCCTTGTTGGCATGGCTGCATTGGCACTGGAAATTCAATTAGAATTGGACTAGTAGGTTCCAATCCTGAGAGCCATAACACTGGCAATATATCTCTATTGGTTGCTAAAAGTGTTGTGCTGTAAAGCATGCTCACAGGAGAAGGGAGCACTGGCCCTACTTAGTGACCGGCCTCATTGCCAAGCACTCCAGTAGTACTCCAGTAGGAGATTAGGGATGAGGGTTGGTGGGGAGGGGGCGAAACTGCGGGGGGAGGGAAGGCATGGCCCCAGGTGGCCCTGGCTTAGAGTCTCAACCTGAGAGTTCTTGAGTCTGTCCTGGCAAAATAGCGGGGGCTATTGCGAGGGCTGGGGCTTTCCTTGGGATAAAGGAATGAACATTCCCTTATCCTGAGGAAACTCGGGCAGCTGCCACAGTATCTGCAAGATATAACAATAGCCGTTCTGGTATCGCTGCTTCCTCAGGAGCCGGGTAGCTCAGGACTGGGCTGCCCATCTGTACCGATTAAGGCAGTGTTATTCAAACTGTGGGTTGGGACCCATTTGGTGGGTCATAGCTTGATGTCAGGTGGGTCGCGGAAAGCTGGCAACAGCCATTTGGAAACTGCAGACCTTACTCTTGTTCTATTCCCTCTTTTGTGAGTGTTAACAGTTTGAATTTCTGAGTGAGAGGTTTTTTTTATTTTGTTTTTAGTTCAGTTCTTTTACATCATATGTTGTCCTAATCTTGCTTTCTGTCAGGGATGTTTCATGGTTGTGCAATTGCTGCAGTCCAAGAATGCCAATTTGCATTTCAGGAGTGTCATTTGATTGTTACAATGACAGCATTTCCTGCTTGATGACACCACTTCCTGCCACAACATCACTTCCAGGCTAATGATGTCACTTCCGGTGGGTCCCAGGAATGGCATGTACAAGTGCCATTCTACAAAGTGGGTCCCAGTTTACAAAGTTTGAATACCACTGGATTAAGGGATGTCATTCAGCTGTCCTATCTTGCTTTTTAGATCCCTGAAAATACTTTTTCTTCCAGCTGCACTATATCTTATATAAATACTAACTCTGCGCTCACTATGCATTCCATTTGTATTATAAAACAGTATTTAAAATAAATTCCCTGAGCAGAAAACATGGATGCCTTAAAAAAATTACACTGGATAGAATCCAAAAATATTCTTCAGTTTTGTTATTTGCTATTCCCCGCAGTGAGAAATATTCAATTAAACCTTCCCTCAAATTGGCCATCTTTCAATTAAAATAAACTAAGTTTCGTTTTGCTGACAGTATCAATCATTGCATCTAACAAAGAGTAGCAGCAGAAATGGACCACCTGCTTGCTTATGAGAAAAGCCTTCATGTATTGTGCAGGTTTTGCACGCAGGTTTGGACTGATCTAAATTATCTACTCAGCCTCATGGTAAGTCACTAATGTTTTGCAGCATTTAGATTAACCATCATGTTTAATTCCTCTTAATGGTATCAGTGCTACGTATAAATCGTATACATATGATATGCATGCATTATTTTTCTGTAGCATGTTGGTATTGTTTAGAACAGTGGCTCCCACATGTTTTAGCACCGGAACCAACTTCAAAAAAATGACAATCTTTCACAACCCACCAGAACAGTGATTCACAAACTCTCAGGGAGAGTGCATGCTGGGAAGTGAAAACCGGACAGAAGCATAGTTATAGCAGTTTGGAAGCACAGGGAGGCCTGCAGAGGGATTCACAAGAAGGAGTCACACACATGGAGAGCCATTGTGGCAAAAGGGCCCTCTCCCATATTTCAAAAATGTTTTGCGACCCATCAAAAATCAGCTTGTAATCACTGGAGGGGCCCACACAGAATTTGGGAAACACTGGTTTAGAGTGAAATAGCACGTGTGTGTGCTATTTTTCACCCAGAGCGGTTCGTAAAATAGAGCATCTGACTATCCAGAGTCTACCTAGCTGTATACAGGTAGACTTGCATTATTTGAGGGTTTGATATCCACGGATTTGAAAATGCACGAATGCCGACCCCCACCCACCCCCGGCCCACCTGGACCTTCTGAACTCGACAAGAGCTGTGTTCCGGTGGTTTTCTGAGGCCCGCAGAGGTCGCGCACAACCACCTGCCTCCGAATGGCCGTGAGGGCTTATGCAAGACTGTATGGCCCTCCAATAGCCTTGGTTTGCAGAGCCTGACACCACCCCACCACCCCAAAAAAGATTGCTACCATACAGATCAATATCAATGTAATTGGGGTGCAGTTTAGTCTGTATTCACAAATTAGGCTTGTTGAATATTAGACTTGTGTTTTGTTTTCAGGAACACAAAACTACTCTATCTGCCAGCTTCACACTTTCTGAAACATTGTCTGTCCTTTTCATAGCTGCCAAATTGAAGTTTATGGGACACTGTATGCATGCGAGCACACATGTGCAGACCCACACACATGCTTGGAGTGCTTCCCATTCTCCACTTCCCCCCCCCCTGTAATTACATTCATTCATAACTGGGCATTTTGAATTCTTGCTCCAGATGGATAACAGGTGCACGCTGCTAGAACTATTATTTTCAGTGCGGATTCTACCAAATGAGAGTACAACACAAAGTGGTTAGAATAATGTACCAGCTTTTTTCCTGCAAAAGGACTGTATGGGCTACCGACTAAACAGATTATGAACTTGGTTATCTCGACTACACAGTGGCAGTAATTGAAGGGGCTGGGGAAACGGGAAGGATAATTACCAGTTAAATAGTGCTAATTGTGTATTGTTGTCATTTCTCTCCCCTTCTTCTCTTTGTGTTTTTTTGTGTGTGTGCTAACAGCTGCTCCTAGAATCTCTCATTTTCTTTAGCCCATGTTATTTATTTTCTTCAAACCAAGTGGTATCTTTTAATCAAATCTTTTTTTCTTGGTAAGAGAAAATGAACCTCATTGATTAAAAGACAAATATTTAAAACGTGACCATCTTTTCCTGACCATCTACTGGTTTGATACATGTTAAAGTGCTCTAGGTTTTGGAAATACAGACTCTTTGTGTGACTGCTGTGCTAATTGCAAAATATACTGTACATATGTTTTTACTATTTGTTTTTACATGTTTTTACATGTTTTTACTATTTCTTTAGGAAATTTAAAAAGAAAAGAGACGTGTCTATGCCAAATAGTTTTCATGGAGGATTTGTGCTGTTGTATGCAAGCCGCTTTGGCTCCCCTTAGTGAGAGACAGGCGGGGTTGAAATATGATAATAAATAATAATTTGTCCTTTGTTCTGGTTTCGCACAGGTGTATAGCCAAGCATATTACAAATCTTTTTGTGCGCACAGTGAAGGAATTATATTGTTTATTGCAGCTGGATTTCGTGGGGGGGGGCATAGGTCAGAGAGCGAGAGTGAGAGCACATGCTTTGCATGTAAAAAGTCCCAGCTCTACTTCTTGGTATCACCATGTGGGTCTGGGAGATTCTTGCTGGGCTTCAGTCCCCAGTTTTTTCAAGATAGCAGCTGCCACATCTGCAGTTTCTAGGGCAGCCATTTTCAACTGCTGTGCCACAGCACATTGGTGTGCCTTGAATGGCCTGTAGGTGTGCCGTGGGAATTTGGGCAAGGGTCATTTATTAGTTGGGCCGTTGGGTGATGTGAGTCCCCTACTGGCAGTGTGGTGTGCCTTGACAATTTTAGCGCCTTATCAGTGTACCATAAGATGAAAAAAAAGATTGAAAATTGCTTCTGGTTGGGCAGGACATTAATGCCCTGGAGAGGTGACCGTCAATGGCTTCCATTCCCCTAGATCAGTATTTTTCAACCAGTGATGCTCATACCACTGGTGGTACTCAAGGTGGTGTCTCTCACTGTGCCAGAATACCTGCTGCTGCTAATACAACATTGCTTCCTAATGTTTTCAACATTTGGTAAGGAACCAGAGGTGTCCTCTCCCATGTCTGCAGATCTTGTTTCTGTGGTTTTATTTATCCACTGTTCTTCACAGGCCGCCTGTGCCCATTACCTTCATTTTTCTTCATTAGCAGTGGAATCATGCATTTTCTTGCTTAATAGAGGAATGGGGCATGCAGGCAGGCTGCCTGAACACCAGAGAGAGAGACAGCCAGAACCTTATCAGGAAGCAGGAACCGTTCTGCTTCCTGTTAATGTTCAGTTAGTCTCCCTCTAGCATGCAGGCTGCCTGCCTGCATGTTGCATTCTTCAGTTAAGCAAGATAATGCGTACTTCTTCCACGTAAAGAAAAAATGAAGGTAATGGACGTAAAGTATTGTACTTTATGTAGGGTTCTCCTATATCCATGGTTTTCCTGAAGGGGGTTAAACAGAACCCCCAAGGGGAGCGGGTGTATACCTTTATTAACATTTTGTCTTAGATTTATTTTATTTTTTCAAAGAATATCTTACGTATATGTATATTTCATTTAAACGTGATAAGCTTTATGACTCAGAAAGTGGGTGGAACACATGCACAGTCACAGCAGAGGCTGTGGCTATTTTCTGTGGACTAAAGTAAGGTGGTTCTGTCTCACCTACCACCCTCATAGTGCACATCCCTGGAAGAGGAAGATAATATGGGCAGTGGCAGTAGTAGGGTGTTGAATAAATACCTGCACAACAGTGACTGGGTCATGCAAGTGCCATTTAAGTCCACTGTTGCAGTTGCACTCCTGCCTCTTCTCCCTAGTTAGAGAGTTTGTTCCAACATCCTTTGCCACATCACAGGAACTCTTGCATTTCAAGAGACCCATGAGGTATGAATGCAGCCTATCTAGGAGCAATCATCATCATCATCATCATCAATCTATATAAAGGAGAACGTGTGTGTGTGTGTGTGTGTGTGTGTGTGTGTGTGTGTGTTCTGCATAGGCTCTGCAACGCCT
The DNA here is from genome assembly GCA_029204185.1 of Lerista edwardsae. Taxonomy (NCBI): domain Eukaryota; kingdom Metazoa; phylum Chordata; class Lepidosauria; order Squamata; family Scincidae; genus Lerista; species Lerista edwardsae. The sequence continues at coordinate 7,848 of JAJKFI010036029.1, forward strand.
GGAGCAATGCGTACCAAACCCGGCACGTGCATGCCTTGCGGCCTGGCTACAAACACTGCGGGGGTCAGGCCCCGCTGGCGCCCCGGGGGTGGGGGTATGCAGGGCCCCCCGCGTGAAAATGGTCGAAAACGGCCAAAATTGGCATTGAATCCATAGTTTCCGGGGTCGCCGAGATGAGCGGCGATGCTCCCGACGCTGTTGGAGTCCAGGTTCGATCCCCCTCAGCATGGGGGGCGAAACAAAATGTCCGCCATGCCCTGCTGGAACGCCTGGAACTACTGGCACCAGACTCGGCATGCGCATGCCTTGCGGCCTGGCGACAAACACTGCAGGGGTCAGGCCCCCCTAGCGCCCCGGTGTTGGGGGTGCGCAGGGGGCCCCACGTGAAAATGTTCAAAGACGGCCGAAATCGAAATCGGCCTTGAATCCATAGTTTCCAGGGTTGCTGAGACGAGCGGCTACGCTCCCAACACTGTTGGAGTCTGGGCTCGGCCCCCATCGGCGTGGGGGGTGAGAAGGGGTGCGCAATAAAATGTCCACCTGCTGGAACGTCTGGAGTGATTGACACCAAACTTGGTACACGTACAGTATGCCTTATGGTCTGGTGACAAAAACTGTGGGGGTATGACACCCCAGCACCACTAGGGGTGGGGGTGCGAAGGGGGTGCCATGTAAACATACTCGAAAATAGTGTCATGTCCATAGTTTCCGGGGTCGCCTAGAAGCTTGGGATAATTTGTTACCCGGGCAACGCCGGGTAACAAAAGGCTAGAATTAATAATAATCACCAGGTTAATTAGCATCATTAGAAATCATAAAGGTGTGTCATGCTGAACTCTTCTCTAGTTTAAGAGTTTGCTGAAATGCCCTTCAAGAGGTTGTGGCAACATGAGACGTGCAACTGCATTCAGATCAGGTCCACATACTTGGATAATGGTTATTTTTAAACTTTTCTCCCCCTCCCCGTCCCAATACCTTCTTGAGCCTTCGTCCAACAGATCTTTTGTAATGTTTCCTGTGGGAGTCTAAACAGCCTCTTTCCCCATCTCTTCACAGTCACTGCTGCCATATTCAGGCAATAGCCACTCTGCAGCCATTTGTGACAAGAGGAAGAAAGATCCAGTTCCACCTCTCAGCAGCCTTTCTCATTAGCATTTATTCAAACCTTTGCTCCTCGAAGCTTACTGAATGCTAGACTTTTTTTTGCTAAAGACTACTGTGCAACAGGCATGCTCCCTTCTGTGACCTTTATCGTGAAGCTTTATACTTTTTAAGGGCCTTATGTTGTGTACTTTTTTATCAATTATTGTTTGCTAGTGATTTCTGAAGGTGCTCCATGAAACTAATAAAATATATGCTTCACTGTTGCGTATTTTTAATTGCATCTTCCACTTTAACTGAGATTTCGAATGTGTTTTAAAAAATGTTTTATTACTTATTTTACTCTTTTAAAAAAGTGTCTTTCAGTGAATCAAAACAAAAAAAATGTAGTGTTTCTTAATATTAACTACATGTCTGTTTGTTGGACAAGCAGTTCTCCTCGCCTTCCAGCTCAATCCTAACAGCTGCACCAGTGTACAGGCATACACTGTATCCTGGAGGACGGGTGTAGTCTGAAGGCTTCCTCAAGGGAACTTCAGTTCACTTGTCCTGGAGCAAGCTTCCAATATGCCAATCAGTCTGCTCCGGATATTTTGCTGGCACAAATGTGTGGAGAATATGGGAGAGGCAACTGTGTTAAAATAGGAGCGTGCCGGTGCCACCAAGATCCACCCACCTACTTCTCCCATTTTCCCCCCATCCCTTTCCCCGTCTATAAATTCCTCCATTACTGTTCACCCAATGCCTTTACCACCTGCTTACCCGTGCAGCTGGAGGTAGCCCACAGGAGCAATAGGATGCCAATATTGCTGCCATTTGCAGTGGCAAACCTAAAATGTCTGCCAGTGGCACATTGTGCATTCCGCCTTATAGTCATTTTCAGCAGCAGAACTGTGTAAAGGTCTCCACAATCTCAGTTGGGATTAGGCTATTTTCTGAATTTGACTGGGATAATAAAGGGGAAGGAAATTGGAGGTGTTCACTCTGGGGTGAAGAAAGATATGTATAAATTGTGAGTTTAAAAGTATATAAAGAGCATCTGCTTCTCCAGATGAAGGACCAATCTAGTCCACCAACCTTCCCCCCCCCCCCCCGATTGTAGCCACTAAGAGGCCCACAAACAAGTCAGTAGATCTTCTGCTGAATGTCACCAGGATAGAATGTTGCATTTATAGCAGGCAAATCTTTGTTCAAGTAGAAGTAGTAAGGTGTTTTTCTTTTCACGACATATCATCAATATATGTTGTTCTTAATTCTGCAGATGACAACACGCTGCATGGACCAGTTTTCATCCAGGAACCAAGTAATGTCATTTTTGCACTGGATTCAGAAGAAAAGAAAGTCAAATTGAATTGTGAAGTGAAGGGAAATCCTAAACCAACTATAAGGTTTGTTGCATATTGATGACTTCAGATGTGTTCTGTACAGCAAGGACCATGAAATTCATATTTGGTTTATTTCAACATAAGCATTTCATTAACACCCCCCCCCCAAAAAAAAAAATCATCAGGGTTGTTTACCCTATATTATACTCATGCAGAAGTCTAAACATTTATGCCTGAAAATTTATCCTGAAAACATTGTTCGCCTTATACACAAATCAATACAGTACAGTTGAAAAAGCCCTATTAGCAACTGGGGGAGGCTGCGCTAAGAAGCAGAAAGCAGTGGGGTAGAAAAGAAAGTGGACCAATTTTACTTACCAATAATTGTTTTTAGGCACCAACACACAGCAAACAAAAAACTGTTGGCCATTTTCCTTCTACTCCAAATAGGCAGAGAGGTGAAGGTGCTTATGGGAATTGTAGTTGTTATGAGAGCATAACTACATGTATACCCTTTTATGGGCAAACTCCCAAACAGATCAGGATGGAAGATGAAATAAATAAATAAATAAATATTAGCACAATCTTCCTAATCCCATTGCTGCCTTCCCCCCTCTACCTGCCGTTAAGGGGGCAGAGACAGGGCTTTTCAGGATGAGGCTTATTATACTATACTATACTATACTATACTATACTATACTATACTATACTA
>JAJKFI010036030.1:0-10984 GCA_029204185.1 Lerista edwardsae
CCCCGCCACTTTCCTTAGCATCTGATTAGAGGCTGAAGCTTTTTTTTGTTCAATATTTTGAACAATTTTTGTTGTTCAGTACGCACTCTTTCTAAGCTGCATCTCTGACTGAAAACTGAATTCTATATCTCTAATGAGAAGCAACTAACTAGAGACAAGAGGATCAATTATTTCTGTGTTCACACTGCAGCTGGAAATCTGCTGTTCCAGTGTTAAGCTGCAAGTTTAAGCAAGTCCTTTTGTTTGTTTTATAATTTTAATGTAATAGATCATGTCAGAAACACTGCAGCTTAAAAAGCCATGTCCACCTAAACTGCAGATTGCATAATCAGAACAAAGCAAATATGTTTGTGAGAGTGTTATGAGTTTGACAACTGAGTGAAATTACTATTCAAGTGCACTATCACTACAATAACATTTTCATCAAGCTCCAAATTGCCGCATTTGGAGAAGTCACCCTGTAATGCCCTACCTCTTGTAGCTGCAGACAAATTTGCCAACTAAATACTGAGCGTATAAATAAAGAAATCTGAATCAATACATCAATGCAGCCTTCATCTTTAATAGTGTGATGAAGTGTTGGAACACACTTTTCTTTTGACAAGTAGGTAAAATGAAATGTCAGCACAGTTGCATACCTGTTACCCTGTTATGATACTTAGAGCACCTGGAGTTAGGCCGGCACAGTTAGGCTAGCAAAGTTTGGCCGACGCAAGGGCCACCTAAAGCGCATTTGGACCACTCTCTGGGTCAGGGAGGATGGCGCACGTCTGTGTGTTGGCCTCTCTGACTGAGGGCGCAATCGTAACCTGAAGGTGGGCTGGCACATTTAGGCCAGCAAAGTTTGGCCGGCACAAGGATCACACTAAAGCGCATTTAGACCACTCTTCAGAGTCAGGAAGGATGGCACACATTTGTGTGCTGGTCTCTCTGACTCCGAGAGTGGTTCAAATGTGCTTTAGTGTGACCCTTGTGCTGGCCAAACTTTGCTGGCCTAATTCCAGGTTAGGATTGCGCTGTCAGATTGGCCAGCAGTGTGCCATCCTCCTTGACTCCAGGAGTGGTCTTAACAAGCTTTACAACGGCCCTTGTGCCAGCCAAACTTCAGTGGCCTAACTGTGCTGGCCTAACTCCAGGTTAGGATTGCACTCTTAAGGAAAACATGAAAGTGGTGCCTAGCTACCAAATTATGGTATTTTTTAAAAAAGTTACTTAGTTTACCATGTTAAAAATCAATGTTGACATTTACAGCAACTTTTTTGGGGGGGGACCCTAAAGGTCCAGTCTGTTTATCTGCAGATTTGGAACCCGGAGTTTTGACTAACCACAGCGTTCCACACCTGCGCCCACTGAAGGCCTGTGCGGGTCTCAGAAAGGCTCTGAACGTGACCGGAACAAGGTTTCTGCTGTGTTTTGAGTTCCTGTGTATCAGAACCTGTGGATTTCATTATCCGTGGGTTTCCAGGAATGGATCCCCTGTGGACACCGAGACCTGTATAGCTCTTCCTGATTTCGGAAGTTTGTTGCAGACTACTTCAAGATGCGTACAGGTGTTTAGCAGCTCACTGTTGCTTTAGCTGTAGGGTTTTGTTCGCTTTGTGTCTGTGTTTTTGTTTATGTCTACATTGCTGGTATAAATGTCTCTGCCTACGAATGCAAATTGGAGCAACTTATGTCATGAGATTATCTCCTGTATTTTTTAAACTGCCTTGAAAAATATACAGGTATGGCAAGAATTAAGCATTTTAAGAACCACATTAAACAACATAATACAATGCAATTCTTTTTTCCATTTACTGCTGCCATTTAAATTAGTTTCCAGGTCATTCAGTTGGAGAAATCCCCCCGACTGATTATTTGCAGCCTTCCATCCAGCAGGAACATCAATTTACCTTCAGAATTACCTGTGACTATCTGTTTATTCACAAATATTTGAGCAAAGAATCCCCTGCCTAAAGCCTTCTGTAAATAGCAAGGTAGACGTTGGTGATTACATCTGACAGAGTCTAAATGCACTTCAACTTGAAAACAAAACATGTATGCTGTCCTCAAAGTTATTCTAAAGAATTTCTCCAGAAAGGTTACCTAAAGGACTTCTACAAAGTTTGGCTGGTTATTCCCCTCCCACTCTGGCTTCTTTGGATTCTATGTCGGTATTCTGCTATGATTTGCTGTTTTGTGTATCTGTCATTTCGTTGGTGAAACCCAAATCACAGCACAACTTACTTTTTACGTTATGTCTGTGTTTTGAGTACATCCAAAGGACTTTCCTTAGCCAGCAAAGCATGACTGGCCGAAAATACCTACAGCAGGGACCAAAGAAGAGATGGAAGCATCCCGAGAACCTGCACTAGCTAATCCACAAAGTTGTTCTCTAATCATTCAGGCACAGCAGGAAACAGGCAAAGGCCATTTAGCATCCTGCATCACAACAAACATGCTGGGAGGCTGTAGCACAGGGACCTATCAGAGGGAGCACTTTGTGGGCCAGCCATTGGGCTTGTGCATGGGGCACCTACTGCAGTGGCCTGTTATTCTGGCCACACCCACATACACTGCCCTATTTGCACTGTTTTTCATACCTGCCGATGTGGCAGTATGCTGCCCTCCTTGTAACAAGTATATATTGCCCTCCTTGTCACCCTAAGTATATGCCTTATACATAATGACAGCAGAGAACTGGTCTCATGTTCACCGAGGATCAGCCCCACCACCACCATTGGAGCCCAAGAAGTCAGAGACTTGGAGAGCAGAGGGTCCATTCCCCTCTTCCCTAGTTTCATGTAACAAATGTTTCCCTATTTTTTTTAAAGACTTAATGCAGCTAACTATTATCAAGCAGTACTACACAGTTTTACAGCCCAATCCTAACCAATGTTCCATTGCCAATGCAGCCCAAAGTAGGGGAACACATACTGCCTTGTCTCAGTTTGGACTTACCTTGGGGAAGCCTCTGTGACTGCCTTCTACATACGCCTTGTTGGCATGGCTGCATTGGCACTGGAAATTCAATTAGAATTGGACTAGTAGGTTCCAATCCTGAGAGCCATAACACTGGCAATATATCTCTATTGGTTGCTAAAAGTGTTGTGCTGTAAAGCATGCTCACAGGAGAAGGGAGCACTGGCCCTACTTAGTGACCGGCCTCATTGCCAAGCACTCCAGTAGTACTCCAGTAGGAGATTAGGGATGAGGGTTGGTGGGGAGGGGGCGAAACTGCGGGGGGAGGGAAGGCATGGCCCCAGGTGGCCCTGGCTTAGAGTCTCAACCTGAGAGTTCTTGAGTCTGTCCTGGCAAAATAGCGGGGGCTATTGCGAGGGCTGGGGCTTTCCTTGGGATAAAGGAATGAACATTCCCTTATCCTGAGGAAACTCGGGCAGCTGCCACAGTATCTGCAAGATATAACAATAGCCGTTCTGGTATCGCTGCTTCCTCAGGAGCCGGGTAGCTCAGGACTGGGCTGCCCATCTGTACCGATTAAGGCAGTGTTATTCAAACTGTGGGTTGGGACCCATTTGGTGGGTCATAGCTTGATGTCAGGTGGGTCGCGGAAAGCTGGCAACAGCCATTTGGAAACTGCAGACCTTACTCTTGTTCTATTCCCTCTTTTGTGAGTGTTAACAGTTTGAATTTCTGAGTGAGAGGTTTTTTTTATTTTGTTTTTAGTTCAGTTCTTTTACATCATATGTTGTCCTAATCTTGCTTTCTGTCAGGGATGTTTCATGGTTGTGCAATTGCTGCAGTCCAAGAATGCCAATTTGCATTTCAGGAGTGTCATTTGATTGTTACAATGACAGCATTTCCTGCTTGATGACACCACTTCCTGCCACAACATCACTTCCAGGCTAATGATGTCACTTCCGGTGGGTCCCAGGAATGGCATGTACAAGTGCCATTCTACAAAGTGGGTCCCAGTTTACAAAGTTTGAATACCACTGGATTAAGGGATGTCATTCAGCTGTCCTATCTTGCTTTTTAGATCCCTGAAAATACTTTTTCTTCCAGCTGCACTATATCTTATATAAATACTAACTCTGCGCTCACTATGCATTCCATTTGTATTATAAAACAGTATTTAAAATAAATTCCCTGAGCAGAAAACATGGATGCCTTAAAAAAATTACACTGGATAGAATCCAAAAATATTCTTCAGTTTTGTTATTTGCTATTCCCCGCAGTGAGAAATATTCAATTAAACCTTCCCTCAAATTGGCCATCTTTCAATTAAAATAAACTAAGTTTCGTTTTGCTGACAGTATCAATCATTGCATCTAACAAAGAGTAGCAGCAGAAATGGACCACCTGCTTGCTTATGAGAAAAGCCTTCATGTATTGTGCAGGTTTTGCACGCAGGTTTGGACTGATCTAAATTATCTACTCAGCCTCATGGTAAGTCACTAATGTTTTGCAGCATTTAGATTAACCATCATGTTTAATTCCTCTTAATGGTATCAGTGCTACGTATAAATCGTATACATATGATATGCATGCATTATTTTTCTGTAGCATGTTGGTATTGTTTAGAACAGTGGCTCCCACATGTTTTAGCACCGGAACCAACTTCAAAAAAATGACAATCTTTCACAACCCACCAGAACAGTGATTCACAAACTCTCAGGGAGAGTGCATGCTGGGAAGTGAAAACCGGACAGAAGCATAGTTATAGCAGTTTGGAAGCACAGGGAGGCCTGCAGAGGGATTCACAAGAAGGAGTCACACACATGGAGAGCCATTGTGGCAAAAGGGCCCTCTCCCATATTTCAAAAATGTTTTGCGACCCATCAAAAATCAGCTTGTAATCACTGGAGGGGCCCACACAGAATTTGGGAAACACTGGTTTAGAGTGAAATAGCACGTGTGTGTGCTATTTTTCACCCAGAGCGGTTCGTAAAATAGAGCATCTGACTATCCAGAGTCTACCTAGCTGTATACAGGTAGACTTGCATTATTTGAGGGTTTGATATCCACGGATTTGAAAATGCACGAATGCCGACCCCCACCCACCCCCGGCCCACCTGGACCTTCTGAACTCGACAAGAGCTGTGTTCCGGTGGTTTTCTGAGGCCCGCAGAGGTCGCGCACAACCACCTGCCTCCGAATGGCCGTGAGGGCTTATGCAAGACTGTATGGCCCTCCAATAGCCTTGGTTTGCAGAGCCTGACACCACCCCACCACCCCAAAAAAGATTGCTACCATACAGATCAATATCAATGTAATTGGGGTGCAGTTTAGTCTGTATTCACAAATTAGGCTTGTTGAATATTAGACTTGTGTTTTGTTTTCAGGAACACAAAACTACTCTATCTGCCAGCTTCACACTTTCTGAAACATTGTCTGTCCTTTTCATAGCTGCCAAATTGAAGTTTATGGGACACTGTATGCATGCGAGCACACATGTGCAGACCCACACACATGCTTGGAGTGCTTCCCATTCTCCACTTCCCCCCCCCCTGTAATTACATTCATTCATAACTGGGCATTTTGAATTCTTGCTCCAGATGGATAACAGGTGCACGCTGCTAGAACTATTATTTTCAGTGCGGATTCTACCAAATGAGAGTACAACACAAAGTGGTTAGAATAATGTACCAGCTTTTTTCCTGCAAAAGGACTGTATGGGCTACCGACTAAACAGATTATGAACTTGGTTATCTCGACTACACAGTGGCAGTAATTGAAGGGGCTGGGGAAACGGGAAGGATAATTACCAGTTAAATAGTGCTAATTGTGTATTGTTGTCATTTCTCTCCCCTTCTTCTCTTTGTGTTTTTTTGTGTGTGTGCTAACAGCTGCTCCTAGAATCTCTCATTTTCTTTAGCCCATGTTATTTATTTTCTTCAAACCAAGTGGTATCTTTTAATCAAATCTTTTTTTCTTGGTAAGAGAAAATGAACCTCATTGATTAAAAGACAAATATTTAAAACGTGACCATCTTTTCCTGACCATCTACTGGTTTGATACATGTTAAAGTGCTCTAGGTTTTGGAAATACAGACTCTTTGTGTGACTGCTGTGCTAATTGCAAAATATACTGTACATATGTTTTTACTATTTGTTTTTACATGTTTTTACATGTTTTTACTATTTCTTTAGGAAATTTAAAAAGAAAAGAGACGTGTCTATGCCAAATAGTTTTCATGGAGGATTTGTGCTGTTGTATGCAAGCCGCTTTGGCTCCCCTTAGTGAGAGACAGGCGGGGTTGAAATATGATAATAAATAATAATTTGTCCTTTGTTCTGGTTTCGCACAGGTGTATAGCCAAGCATATTACAAATCTTTTTGTGCGCACAGTGAAGGAATTATATTGTTTATTGCAGCTGGATTTCGTGGGGGGGGGCATAGGTCAGAGAGCGAGAGTGAGAGCACATGCTTTGCATGTAAAAAGTCCCAGCTCTACTTCTTGGTATCACCATGTGGGTCTGGGAGATTCTTGCTGGGCTTCAGTCCCCAGTTTTTTCAAGATAGCAGCTGCCACATCTGCAGTTTCTAGGGCAGCCATTTTCAACTGCTGTGCCACAGCACATTGGTGTGCCTTGAATGGCCTGTAGGTGTGCCGTGGGAATTTGGGCAAGGGTCATTTATTAGTTGGGCCGTTGGGTGATGTGAGTCCCCTACTGGCAGTGTGGTGTGCCTTGACAATTTTAGCGCCTTATCAGTGTACCATAAGATGAAAAAAAAGATTGAAAATTGCTTCTGGTTGGGCAGGACATTAATGCCCTGGAGAGGTGACCGTCAATGGCTTCCATTCCCCTAGATCAGTATTTTTCAACCAGTGATGCTCATACCACTGGTGGTACTCAAGGTGGTGTCTCTCACTGTGCCAGAATACCTGCTGCTGCTAATACAACATTGCTTCCTAATGTTTTCAACATTTGGTAAGGAACCAGAGGTGTCCTCTCCCATGTCTGCAGATCTTGTTTCTGTGGTTTTATTTATCCACTGTTCTTCACAGGCCGCCTGTGCCCATTACCTTCATTTTTCTTCATTAGCAGTGGAATCATGCATTTTCTTGCTTAATAGAGGAATGGGGCATGCAGGCAGGCTGCCTGAACACCAGAGAGAGAGACAGCCAGAACCTTATCAGGAAGCAGGAACCGTTCTGCTTCCTGTTAATGTTCAGTTAGTCTCCCTCTAGCATGCAGGCTGCCTGCCTGCATGTTGCATTCTTCAGTTAAGCAAGATAATGCGTACTTCTTCCACGTAAAGAAAAAATGAAGGTAATGGACGTAAAGTATTGTACTTTATGTAGGGTTCTCCTATATCCATGGTTTTCCTGAAGGGGGTTAAACAGAACCCCCAAGGGGAGCGGGTGTATACCTTTATTAACATTTTGTCTTAGATTTATTTTATTTTTTCAAAGAATATCTTACGTATATGTATATTTCATTTAAACGTGATAAGCTTTATGACTCAGAAAGTGGGTGGAACACATGCACAGTCACAGCAGAGGCTGTGGCTATTTTCTGTGGACTAAAGTAAGGTGGTTCTGTCTCACCTACCACCCTCATAGTGCACATCCCTGGAAGAGGAAGATAATATGGGCAGTGGCAGTAGTAGGGTGTTGAATAAATACCTGCACAACAGTGACTGGGTCATGCAAGTGCCATTTAAGTCCACTGTTGCAGTTGCACTCCTGCCTCTTCTCCCTAGTTAGAGAGTTTGTTCCAACATCCTTTGCCACATCACAGGAACTCTTGCATTTCAAGAGACCCATGAGGTATGAATGCAGCCTATCTAGGAGCAATCATCATCATCATCATCATCAATCTATATAAAGGAGAACGTGTGTGTGTGTGTGTGTGTGTGTGTGTGTGTGTGTGTGTTCTGCATAGGCTCTGCAACGCCTGGAGCAATGCGTACCAAACCCGGCACGTGCATGCCTTGCGGCCTGGCTACAAACACTGCGGGGGTCAGGCCCCGCTGGCGCCCCGGGGGTGGGGGTATGCAGGGCCCCCCGCGTGAAAATGGTCGAAAACGGCCAAAATTGGCATTGAATCCATAGTTTCCGGGGTCGCCGAGATGAGCGGCGATGCTCCCGACGCTGTTGGAGTCCAGGTTCGATCCCCCTCAGCATGGGGGGCGAAACAAAATGTCCGCCATGCCCTGCTGGAACGCCTGGAACTACTGGCACCAGACTCGGCATGCGCATGCCTTGCGGCCTGGCGACAAACACTGCAGGGGTCAGGCCCCCCTAGCGCCCCGGTGTTGGGGGTGCGCAGGGGGCCCCACGTGAAAATGTTCAAAGACGGCCGAAATCGAAATCGGCCTTGAATCCATAGTTTCCAGGGTTGCTGAGACGAGCGGCTACGCTCCCAACACTGTTGGAGTCTGGGCTCGGCCCCCATCGGCGTGGGGGGTGAGAAGGGGTGCGCAATAAAATGTCCACCTGCTGGAACGTCTGGAGTGATTGACACCAAACTTGGTACACGTACAGTATGCCTTATGGTCTGGTGACAAAAACTGTGGGGGTATGACACCCCAGCACCACTAGGGGTGGGGGTGCGAAGGGGGTGCCATGTAAACATACTCGAAAATAGTGTCATGTCCATAGTTTCCGGGGTCGCCTAGAAGCTTGGGATAATTTGTTACCCGGGCAACGCCGGGTAACAAAAGGCTAGAATTAATAATAATCACCAGGTTAATTAGCATCATTAGAAATCATAAAGGTGTGTCATGCTGAACTCTTCTCTAGTTTAAGAGTTTGCTGAAATGCCCTTCAAGAGGTTGTGGCAACATGAGACGTGCAACTGCATTCAGATCAGGTCCACATACTTGGATAATGGTTATTTTTAAACTTTTCTCCCCCTCCCCGTCCCAATACCTTCTTGAGCCTTCGTCCAACAGATCTTTTGTAATGTTTCCTGTGGGAGTCTAAACAGCCTCTTTCCCCATCTCTTCACAGTCACTGCTGCCATATTCAGGCAATAGCCACTCTGCAGCCATTTGTGACAAGAGGAAGAAAGATCCAGTTCCACCTCTCAGCAGCCTTTCTCATTAGCATTTATTCAAACCTTTGCTCCTCGAAGCTTACTGAATGCTAGACTTTTTTTTGCTAAAGACTACTGTGCAACAGGCATGCTCCCTTCTGTGACCTTTATCGTGAAGCTTTATACTTTTTAAGGGCCTTATGTTGTGTACTTTTTTATCAATTATTGTTTGCTAGTGATTTCTGAAGGTGCTCCATGAAACTAATAAAATATATGCTTCACTGTTGCGTATTTTTAATTGCATCTTCCACTTTAACTGAGATTTCGAATGTGTTTTAAAAAATGTTTTATTACTTATTTTACTCTTTTAAAAAAGTGTCTTTCAGTGAATCAAAACAAAAAAAATGTAGTGTTTCTTAATATTAACTACATGTCTGTTTGTTGGACAAGCAGTTCTCCTCGCCTTCCAGCTCAATCCTAACAGCTGCACCAGTGTACAGGCATACACTGTATCCTGGAGGACGGGTGTAGTCTGAAGGCTTCCTCAAGGGAACTTCAGTTCACTTGTCCTGGAGCAAGCTTCCAATATGCCAATCAGTCTGCTCCGGATATTTTGCTGGCACAAATGTGTGGAGAATATGGGAGAGGCAACTGTGTTAAAATAGGAGCGTGCCGGTGCCACCAAGATCCACCCACCTACTTCTCCCATTTTCCCCCCATCCCTTTCCCCGTCTATAAATTCCTCCATTACTGTTCACCCAATGCCTTTACCACCTGCTTACCCGTGCAGCTGGAGGTAGCCCACAGGAGCAATAGGATGCCAATATTGCTGCCATTTGCAGTGGCAAACCTAAAATGTCTGCCAGTGGCACATTGTGCATTCCGCCTTATAGTCATTTTCAGCAGCAGAACTGTGTAAAGGTCTCCACAATCTCAGTTGGGATTAGGCTATTTTCTGAATTTGACTGGGATAATAAAGGGGAAGGAAATTGGAGGTGTTCACTCTGGGGTGAAGAAAGATATGTATAAATTGTGAGTTTAAAAGTATATAAAGAGCATCTGCTTCTCCAGATGAAGGACCAATCTAGTCCACCAACCTTCCCCCCCCCCCCCCGATTGTAGCCACTAAGAGGCCCACAAACAAGTCAGTAGATCTTCTGCTGAATGTCACCAGGATAGAATGTTGCATTTATAGCAGGCAAATCTTTGTTCAAGTAGAAGTAGTAAGGTGTTTTTCTTTTCACGACATATCATCAATATATGTTGTTCTTAATTCTGCAGATGACAACACGCTGCATGGACCAGTTTTCATCCAGGAACCAAGTAATGTCATTTTTGCACTGGATTCAGAAGAAAAGAAAGTCAAATTGAATTGTGAAGTGAAGGGAAATCCTAAACCAACTATAAGGTTTGTTGCATATTGATGACTTCAGATGTGTTCTGTACAGCAAGGACCATGAAATTCATATTTGGTTTATTTCAACATAAGCATTTCATTAACACCCCCCCCCCAAAAAAAAAAATCATCAGGGTTGTTTACCCTATATTATACTCATGCAGAAGTCTAAACATTTATGCCTGAAAATTTATCCTGAAAACATTGTTCGCCTTATACACAAATCAATACAGTACAGTTGAAAAAGCCCTATTAGCAACTGGGGGAGGCTGCGCTAAGAAGCAGAAAGCAGTGGGGTAGAAAAGAAAGTGGACCAATTTTACTTACCAATAATTGTTTTTAGGCACCAACACACAGCAAACAAAAAACTGTTGGCCATTTTCCTTCTACTCCAAATAGGCAGAGAGGTGAAGGTGCTTATGGGAATTGTAGTTGTTATGAGAGCATAACTACATGTATACCCTTTTATGGGCAAACTCCCAAACAGATCAGGATGGAAGATGAAATAAATAAATAAATAAATATTAGCACAATCTTCCTAATCCCATTGCTGCCTTCCCCCCTCTACCTGCCGTTAAGGGGGCAGAGACAGGGCTTTTCAGGATGAGGCTTATTATACTATACTATACTATACTATACTATACTATACTATACTATACTA
>JAJKFI010036033.1:0-10849 GCA_029204185.1 Lerista edwardsae
TATACTATACTATACTATACTATACTATACTATACTATACTATACTATACTATACTATAAACTGGGGCATTGCGCTGCCTCATTCTGAAAAGTCCTGTCTCTGCCCCCTTAATGGCAGGCGGAGGGGGGGAAGGGTCTTTTTTAGTACTTACACTATGCTGGCCTCCATGGGGTCCAGAGAACCTGCAGACCCCTCCGCAGGATTCCCCAAGCCTCTTGAGAGCTTAAAAAAAAGAAAAGAACAAGAAGAAAGCCACTTCTACTTTTGCGACTTTTAAAAAACGTTTTTGAGCTGTTCGGAGGCTTGTGGGAACACATGGCCAATGGCCCAGTAGGTCAAGGAAGCCACCAGGGAGAAAAAAGGTTGGGAACCATTTTTGGCCTTAGCCCAAGCGGGGGGGGGGGCGATTTTGAGATATTTGAATCTACTTGTTTATTGGGAAACATCAAGTGGCTGCTCAGTTGATGCCCTGAGTAAATCACTCTGTGAAATTATGGAGTGATGGTGCAGGACTAATAACGCATCAATTCTGTAATAATCAAGGCAGAATATTTTGAGACATGATACAGGAGTCTAGAGACCAGCTACATAAATAAAGGGGGGGGTAGCTAATGTGTGGTTGTCTTCTAGATACGTAAAACAGAAATAATATCATTTATCATGCCCTAAATTCTGAATGGTGTGTGGAGCCATGAATTAAACATGCTGTGTAAAAGGATGCTATAAATGCTTCAACACAGGCTGTAAAGATGGTACTGTTTTAATGTGGAGAAACATTTCAGTAAAGTATCTACTACCTAGGAGTTTTCTAAAAAGTAAGCAAAAACCCAAACACCTCCTAAGGCAAAACAAAAACAAATTTGCTGTGTGTCTTCAAAATTATGAACATTTTTTTCTAGAGTTTCTCTTTGGGTATCTTTTTGTTATCCTACATGCACACCCCTAGACTAGTAGTATTATGATTTTTTTTCCTTCCCTCTGCATTTCTTATGCTGTAATTTGAATGAGATGAGCTAATCCAGGGGCGGTTCTGAGTATACATTTTGCAAATGCAGGGTGTTGAACTAGGTGATCTAGCTGTATGATTCTGAGCAAATAATTAATCACACATAGCATCTATATCAGTAGAAGTAGGAGCAGCAATGCAAACATTAATCATGTTTGTGCCTGACTGGAAAGTAATGCCCATCAAGTTAGACATCGTAACATTTCAGCCTTCTGCAGGAAATTGTATTTTCCTGCTGGTTTGAAAATAAGGATAATGCTTCTTTGTTGTATTTTTTAAAAATAAAAATCCTGTAATGATAGCAAAAATTCAACTACTGACACGTTTGTTCTATAGGTGGAAGTTAAATGGAACCAGTGTTGACATTGGTATGGATTACCGCTACAGTGTGGTTGAAGGCAGCTTGTTGATCAATAATCCCAATAAAACTCAAGATGCCGGAACATACCAGTGCATAGCAACAAACTCATTTGGAACAATTGTTAGCAGAGAAGCCAAACTTCAATTTGCGTGTAAGTAACAATGATGTCACATGGCAGATATTGCTTTGTTGTAAGTTGCTGTTTTATAGCCTTTTGCTATAAAATTGATGTTTTTTTTAGATGGTTGCACATTATTTCATTTAGGATGCATCTTTATTTGTACAATAAATTCTTAAAACTGAAAGTTCAAATATTTTGAAAGGTCCTTTCTCACTAAGAATTTAAATTCTATTTAGGTTTTGGGTTGGAGTGAAAGAGGAAGAAAGAGCATATGACATATAATGAGAGACTATTAGCAGGAGAACTGCTATCAGTGCTCAACACATTTTAAAACTTTAGAACTAATAAAATGGGCATAATCTTTAAAAGGGAAAGCACACAATGACTGTTTTATGTAGTGTGACATCTAATAAGCAATGCAAAAACATTCAGCAGAGATGTTTTGGAATACTTCTGAACAACTGTGTTTGTCCTGAGACTTTAAATGCTTTACATATGGTCAGATTATGTGTTTGTGGACATTTGTGGACTGTTCCATTCTGAACACCTCGCTCAAGTTTTATCTGTGTGTTCAGCTGTCAAAGACATTCAGTCGAGTTAATAAATTATACAGAAAGGTTAAATAGAAATAGTTTTTGGAAGACATTTCTTTGTTTCTTCTGATTTTCCTTTATTTATGAAAAAGTATGGTGTGATATTATGATGATGAATATTTAAATACTGCTTTTCAACAGAAGTTCCCAAAGTGGGTTGCATAGCAAAAGCAATGAAAAGTTGTTTTCTTGTCCCAAAGAGACTAATATTTTTATTTGATAGGGTGTTTTTTTTTTCAAATAATATGGAGAGACACCAGGAAACAGTCCCTGGGGGAGATGAACAGTCCCTCTGGGATGAACATAGATCATTGCTATGAAATATAAGAAACATATTTCTGCAAAGGATAAGAGAACCACCACTTAAAAAGTACCTCAATCCACTTAGGCCCCCTATCTGATCTAGTTCTCCCCCCACAAACACACTGATGCATGCGTGCTATAATGGCCAGTTCAAGTCCTAGCAACTGTCTTCTGTCTTTTGTGCCTGTCAGCAATCTTTGTTTCCCAACCTCTGGGAGCTGCCTGCTTTTTGCTGAGATGTGCCCATGGAAGAAGTTAGCCTCAAACCAATGACCTCTGCCACTGCACCTGCCTGATATTATGAGAATTGGTTGATAACACCATGTCCACCTCAGAACTCCAGGCTATGTGTATTCTTCATGTATTCTAATTGAGCTGCACCTGCTAAGATAGTCCTAACCAAGGGAACATAGCTTGTTGGCATTAACTTGGCCATTGTCCTTGCACATGTCCTGCTAAGAGGCCTTTAATGATGAGAACCTAGGCAGTAGCCATATTCACAACAATACATACAGGCATGTCCTGGTATCCGCTGGGTTTCTGTTCCAGACCCTATTGTGGATATCTGAAACGGTGGATACCGAGGTAAGGAGTCCTTTTTAAATATAGGGGAACATCAGTGGTTTGGGGGCCACAAGGTGTGAAAAAAAAAGTTGTTTAATGCTCCCCTATCTTTTTAATAGGAGTCTCAGGATGCATAGTATCCATGGATAACTGAAACCGTGGATACCAGGGCATGCCTGTATATCATTTGCTATCAATTAGTCTATTTCTTGCCAACTAGCACCGATTGGCCAATAAATGAGCACCTTGGCAATAAAGATTTGAAACAGATTTGCTCAGCCTGAAGTCTTGTTGAGAGCTGTTTGGAAGCGGGCTCATCATGGTGAGGTTTGCGAAGCTGCTAGGTCACAGAGTCCTAGAGAAGAAAAACACAGACATAGGAGATAAGGTTGCAAAGAGTATCTGTATTAACAGACAAAGCTTCCAGCAGCAAAGCACAAACGGTTGAAGCAAAGATTCTTCCAGTACGCCCAATGCCACATGCTCATGCCTCTAACATAACCCACACCCACAGGTGGTTCAGGCTCTGGTTAAATGGTCCCCAGGGCCAATCTGAATGAGATCAGATTGGATGATCTTATCCCCTTGCTTGTTGCTGGGTCAGAGTGACTCAGCATTTCTCAGCAGAACTCCTGGGTCCATTCTCTTGCAGTGACTCAGCATTTTTCAGTTCTGCTCACCCATACAGACCTGCAAATTTTCCAGGCATTGTTTCACAATACCTAACAAGACTTAACTTCAATGACTTGTGTGCCGCTGCATTGCTCCACAAGCCCACCTGATAACACCTTGTAAGGTTGGCTTTGTTTCAGACTTAGGAGAAATAAAGTACCTTTGCATCTTGACCCTGGCCTTACTCTGAACCCACAAAGGAGGGCTGCTGTGGCTATGGCTGCGTGATTAGAACATATGCCAAAGAGGTAGAAGCCACATCCTGTGGTGATAGGGCACTTGGAGAGGGAATTTTCCGCTTTCCCAATGGGTCTCCTCAATACTGTACCAGCTGTTTTGGAGATGCAGAACCAAGGAAAGTGAGGAAGGATGTGACTGCCAATATTCCCGCCCCCCTTTCTACCCTATTCCACCTTCTCCCTGCCCAGATATTCTCCGAATCCTCCCACTCCATTCCCTGTATTTCCCATCCGTACTCCTGCCTTTCTTGACACCAAGTGATGGTGTCTTTGCTGCTGTTGAATGTGTGTGGCCTTCAGTGACTGCACTGGAGGTCTCATTGCACCCACCTGCAGTGCAGCATGATGTGCAGTGGATCCAAGTACATCTGTCTGGATACTGACGCTTCTGCCAGTGGAAGCATTTCAGATAGGCTTGGACAATTTGTCATGTTGCTATATAATATGGCCATGCGATTGACAAAATATTTGATATCGCTGTTAGGAGTTAATTAATTGGACCAGTTTGTAAAGAGCAAATTTTGTTCTGTTTAACCAGATATACTGTATGTATTTAAAAAATCATGACAGATTCACCATCCTCTACTACTGATTGTTTTAGTAAAGAAAAAAAATGATGGGTAATTGATCGTTTTTTTTTGTTTTTTTCCTGTCACATCTTCTGTATATATATTTTTAAATCATAGCTATGTGAGCCTTATGTAGGTTGACATGGGAACACCCATCTTTCACACAGAGAGATTATTCACTATTTCATGTGACATACGAGATTATGATAAGTAGCCTCTTCCAGTGAGAAATTTAGAAAACAGAAAAAGTGCTGAACTCTTAATGTCTTAGGAGTCTGCCTTGAAAGCCTTTTCACCTTTCCGGTCGCCACACCTTAAAAAAGATATAGGGGAACTAGAGAAGGTGCAGAAGAGAGCAACCAAAATGATTATGGGGCAGGGGCACCTCCCATATGAGGAAAGGGCTCTTTTGGGGCTCTTCAGCCTAGAAAAAAAGGCACCTGAGGGAGGACTTGATTGAGACATACAAAATTATACCTGGGATGGATAAAGTGGAGGTTTTTTTCCCTCTCACACAATATCAGAACCAGGGGACATCCACTAAAATTGAGTGTTGGGAGAGTGAAAACAGATAAAATACTCTTTTTGTTGTTGCTGTTCAAGTGCTAAGTCATGTCCGATTCTTCGCGACCCCATGGACCACAGTACGCCAGGCCTCCCTGTCCTCCACTAGCTTTCAGAGTTCGCTCAATTTCATGTTCATTGCTTTGGTGACACTATCTAACCATCTCATCCTCTGCTGTCCCCTCTCCTTTTGCCTTCAATCTTTCCCAGCATGAGGGTCTTTTCTAAAGAGTCCTCTCTTCTCATGAGGTGTCCAGAGTATTGGAGCTTCAGCTTCAGGATTTGTCCTTCCAGGGAGCAATCAGGCTTGACTTCCTGTAGGATTGACCGATTGGATCTCCTTGCCGTCCAGGGGACTCAAGAGTCTTCTCCAACATCATAATTTGAAAGCATCTATTCTTTGGCGCTCTGCCTTTCTTATGGTCCAGCTCTCACATCCATACATTGCTACTGGGAAAACCATAGCTTTGACTGTGCAAACCTTTGTTGGCAGGGTGATGTCTCGGCTTTTTATTAAGTTGTCTAGATTCGCCATAGTTTTCCTCCCAAGAAGTTAACTTCTTTTAATTTTATGGCTGCAGTCATCATCTGCGGTGATCTTGGAGCCCAGGAAAATAGTCTGTCACTGCTTCCATTTCTTCCCCTTCTATTTGCCAGGAAGTGATGGGAGATCCAATGGGGCTCTTCTTATATTCTTATGTTCACCAATTTTTAATTTGAGATTACTGATCATAGTCATTTACTATACAAGAAAATCTCTCTTGTCATGGTTTGTCAGAAGTGCTGCTTTTGCCGCTCTTCCCTTCCTTCAAGACTTACTCCGTATGTGTTTCTCCTGAGAGAAGACAGCTTTTCCTGTTCGAACTATGCATCTATCCCACAACCAGATGCCCAGTGTGGACATAACAACTACAGTTGTCCTCAAGATTCTTCTGAAGACAGTTAAGAAACTTAACTAAGCAGAATCTGGGCTATTAACTAGTGCCAGGTGTTGTGACCATATCACCCCTCTGTTGCACTTTCTGCCTTGGCTACTTGTACTTCTGTACATTTAAAGTGAGGGGGGAAGAGCTATGAAACCCTTAACATTTTGAAACCTAAATATGTTAAAGACTGTTTCTCCCCATATTAATCGGCTCACCTAGAAGGCTGTTTTCTGAGTGCCATCATTTGTAGAAATAAAGTTGATGGTATGTCCTTATAAAGACTTCTTCGTTGTGGCACCTGGTCTGTGGAACTCCCAGTTAAGGTCTGGACTAACCCCTCCTTGTCAATATTTCTTTGGGATATAAAAAAAAATGTTTTTGTTTTGGCAAGCTGGTTTGTTTGTTTATAATTGTTTACAGCTCTGAAAGCAGTTGTGGTTTTTGTTGTTTTGTTCCTGGCTGCTTTGATTGTCCTGTTGATTATTGTAGAATTGTTTATTTTAATTTTTATTGATTTTTTAACCCTTTCTAAGCTGCCTTGTGCTTTTCATTTTGGTCAGGATAGACAGACTACAAATCTTTTCAACTGATATGTCACTTAGCCAGATCCCCCAGGGTCAAAAAAGCCAAATTTGTTTCATATCAACTCGGACAGTTTGGTAATGGTGGTGGGGAGAGATCCAGTGCGCTCTCCATTTTTTCTTTTTGTTTCCTTTTACTTTCCTTCTCTTAAAAGTGGAAGAGCATCTTAGAACTAGTTTTCTCCAATGGATAGAATGTGCCTTGCATCAATTCCCAAGTCAGATAAAAATTAAACCAAGCACTTTATTTTTTGAAATGAATTATTCTGAATATTATATTGACATTCATCTTTTTAAACCTGAAAATAAGCAAAATATTTACTAACTGGAAAACCAATTTTATGCTAGGCTTCAATGAATGCTTCATAAAAATGGTAGTTAGCAAAAAGTAATAGCCATCAGAAGACAAATTCTTGCATTTTCCAGTATAATTTACAGTATAGTATCAGCTTCTTATAACCCAGTAGTGTTTTTTCCATGACCAAAAGTGTGTTCTTATAAAAGGTAGGTAATGAACAGCTTGGAGACGAGTAACTTGAAATCTTGAATTGTCAGGGAGATTGCATCATAAATACTGCTTTTGGTTTCATCTTCTGGGATCCAGGTGGGAAAAGGTGCTTCTGGGTTGCAAGGATTTGCCCGTGACACCACTGTTGCCTAGGGGACGCCCGATTGCCAAAGGAAAGTCAATCTTCGGGGAGGCTCCTTTCATGTCCCCCTGGGGTCCAGGTGAAATCCACAGTATCTCAGTTCTCACAGATCAAAGAAACTTCCCTATTCACTAAGTTAATTTTCAGTACATTACTGTTTAAGCATAACAAAAAGCTTGTGCTGTTGTGACACCATGTGTGAAGGTCACACAGCAGCTCGCCATATTTTATAGCCACATGGAGGGCCCAATCCTATCCAGCTTTTCAGCACTGATACAGCCCAAGCCCAAACATTTGTTGCCTTACCTTAAAGAGGCCTTTGCTACTCCCCCCCTCCAACTGCAGGATGCAACACATATCCCCTTGCCATGGTTGCATTGACACTGGAAAGTTGGATAGGATTGGGCCCTGAAGATGCTAAAATGGCAAATATCATTAATTCAGGTGGTCCTTTGCCCCTTACTTAAATAGTATAGTGAATATATAGAACAGTGAAATAGGCTTAGGTCATCCTCTGTCAAAAGTAATGTGGAGGAAATCACATCAACAGGAGATACTCTTTCAACCATTGGAATTGAAATGATTTAAGTATTTCGGTTTGATTTAGTCCCCGTCTCCCCATTTTTTTCTCAAGGACAAAAAAAAGTTTGAACCTTTCCCTTAATGTGTGAGCCCATAAAATTAAAATCTATGTTGCGTTTCATTAATTGGTATGTCATTGTAGCCCAGGAATACATCTGGACTATAATAGAAACTGTGACAGATGAGTAAGCATAAGCTAGGCTTGACTGGTTTTTAATTAAGAAGGTTCCCTAGATAAACAAAGTTAGTTTCTTAGCAATGAAGTAGCAAATGGTCACTCTTTCGACCAACACAGCGCTAACATTAATATCTGTTGCATGGCATATGCATCACTCACATTTGAGTCAAAACAGGATATTCCCAACAAAAGATGAAACATGAAATAAAATCAGATTACAGTTAGGATTTTTGTTTGTTTGTTTGGAGTTTGAGCTTTTGTTCATGTTCAAAATGATATGTCATCGCATTAATCTAGGTAAGAAGAGACAGAACTGTCTCAGTTTTGAAATATCCATGGTGAATTACATTTATTACGCAAGATTTGCCTCTGAAATAAAGGCATGCATCAATTTTGATGATGTATACCTTTCAATACCACCCTTCAAGTTAGGTATATGTAGCTCTCATATAAGAAAGCAACAGTGAGGGACACTTGGTGGAAGCATTGGGAGGCGGAGCAGATTTAAGAGCTCAAAGCTTTGTTTATTTCACTTTTTTTCCCGTTATCATTGTAGAAGGGCTACCTATTGACTATAGAGAAATGTGAAAATGCATCCCAATAAGAAGCCAGTCTAGCAGTTTGAAATACCATTGGAAGAATTTCTGTCCTCAAAAACTCTCTGTGGGTCTTTATTGTCTCTTTTACAATGCCCAGTTACAGTGAATTTAACCTATCTTCTTCTGCTACCCGGGACCTCTGTACAGACTGTTCTTGCTCTTACAATCCCTGACCTACCTGTAAATCCAGCAATTCAGCCATAGTCTCTCAAGCATTGTTTCCATCATGTGTTGAGATATTTTTAGCATAGAAAAGCCAAGTTGCTATAGTGTCAGAGGCTCAGTTTGTCTTAGCAAGCAACACCTTTTCTCAGTTTCCCCTTTAATCTGTATTGCCTGTTGTTCTGCTGGGTAGCTTGTGCTTTAATCTGTCTTGTGCCTCATTTTAACTTCTGTGCTAAATTACAAAAGACAAAAGGCTGCCATTATACTCAAGGGTTGAATTTTGAATACAAGGGCATCATTAAAACATGTCCCCCCTCCCCCATTAAGAGCTAAATTATTCTTTGTGTAGCTTATTCCCTGCAGATTAAACTCCGAAGTAGCTATTTAAGCTCTCTGAAAAGGTCAGAGCGGGTCAGCAATTTATTCCTGGAATATGTATTTAGGTTACAAACTGATTATGATGAAAGTGCTAATACGTGACCCCAAATACTTGCTATGTTATACATGATTAACATTTCAAATGTGTTCCTTGTTTCTTGACGTGCTAAGTTGTCTTTTCCAAAGGTAAGGAATCTGGTATGTTTGGCTAATGAGATATGGATTGATGAAACTAAAACACTCTTTGCTTGTAGCTGTAAGGATCCACAACTTTAAGCTCCACATAATGTCTTCAAGAGTTAACCCGCTAACGATAATGAAGGGACTCTGTCATTCAGATGAGATGAAATGGTGTAGGTTCCCTTTTGGTGACCAAGCCTAACATGACTGGGGGTGCAATCTTTCCAGTGCTGATGCATCCATGTGCACTGCCTCTGTGGTGGTGATCGGGCAGTTACCTTGGCCTCCTCACTGCAAGGGAACGTTTGTTCCCTTACCTTGGGGCTTCACTGTGGCTACATCAGAGCTAGAAAGTTGGATAGGATTGGGCCCAGAGTTGTTTTCTGCCTGTCGCTTGATTTCAGAAACAAAAGACCATAATGTAGCTCTCCGCCCCCAGAAATGAAGGATGTGCTCGCTTTGAAGTGCATGGGAGTTAAGCTGCTCAGTGCATGCAGGGCTGCAGCCGAAGTCAGCAGGAACTATGCCTAGATAAGGGATGCTGCTATGAGCCTTTTCGCAATTCACTCTATTCAGAAAGATTATCTTTGGAGCTATCAATTATTAACACATAACCGAGAAGCAAAATAAATAATTGATCTTGCAAAGTGCTCCGCAGCCTCCTCGCCCTCTGGTTGATTAACTTTATTCCGTGTCCTACAGGCACCTATGGTGTTGGTGCACTTTGATCCTTCCGCTCCCTACTTGTGGTGCATGGTAATCTGGGTGGTACTAGGTTATATTTCCAATTGCAGGGGTTAGCAGTTTAACCCTGTTCTAATATTATGGAGGATTCCGACTGTCTTTGTCCCGTAGAGACCTGCTGAAATTCATGGTAAAGCTCTCCTGGTAGATAATGCTAGACCTGGGCCCTTTGAGAGGTAGCTCACCCTCTGAACATCCTTTGCCGGCATCCTTCACAGTGCCTTCCACTTACGCATGCCCATGCGTTAGGGAAGACACCTTGGCTTGTTTCATCCCCCCCCAGGATATCCTTTTAAGTTAGAGTTAAAACCTGCTTGTTCTTGCCTGGCTTCTTTAAACTAAAACGTTGCATAGTATCATAGGAGGGATGCCTTGTGGTAGTGTTATAGCGGGATATAAGGCTACCGCAGGGACTTGCTTAGGAGTCAAAGTGAAGAAATGGCCTTCCAGCACCAGGTGTGTTTTATTGTGTCTAGGCATTATTCAGCTGTCAGTAATGCTTTAAATTTTTAAAACTACACGTAGTCCACATCGCCTGCTACTGAATTGTATTAGTATTCAGTGGAAATTGTTTCACGTCAGCATAAACTAAAGTCAGATTTCAAAAAGATTTTAAGAAAAACTGATGTGCAAGACTCTGTTCACGTTACCCCTGCTAACTGGGCAAGAGGCACTTTTTCAAGTGGCGTTCCTCTTATATTTAGCTGGGGGAGGGTAATTGTCCCTCTTCACCCCTGCACAGAGTCTTTTCTAGTGGCTGTTGCTGGTGGCGTGCTGCATTTTTTTTAGATTGTGAGCCCTTTGGGACAGGGAGCCATTTAACTTCATTATTATTATTATTATTATTATTATTATTATTATTATTATTATTAT
>JAJKFI010036034.1:0-10845 GCA_029204185.1 Lerista edwardsae
TATACTATACTATACTATACTATACTATACTATACTATACTATACTATACTATACTATAAACTGGGGCATTGCGCTGCCTCATTCTGAAAAGTCCTGTCTCTGCCCCCTTAATGGCAGGCGGAGGGGGGGAAGGGTCTTTTTTAGTACTTACACTATGCTGGCCTCCATGGGGTCCAGAGAACCTGCAGACCCCTCCGCAGGATTCCCCAAGCCTCTTGAGAGCTTAAAAAAAAGAAAAGAACAAGAAGAAAGCCACTTCTACTTTTGCGACTTTTAAAAAACGTTTTTGAGCTGTTCGGAGGCTTGTGGGAACACATGGCCAATGGCCCAGTAGGTCAAGGAAGCCACCAGGGAGAAAAAAGGTTGGGAACCATTTTTGGCCTTAGCCAAGTCGGGGGGGGGGCGATTTTGAGATATTTGAATCTACTTGTTTATTGGGAAACATCAAGTGGCTGCTCAGTTGATGCCCTGAGTAAATCACTCTGTGAAATTATGGAGTGATGGTGCAGGACTAATAACGCATCAATTCTGTAATAATCAAGGCAGAATATTTTGAGACATGATACAGGAGTCTAGAGACCAGCTACATAAATAAAGGGGGGGGTAGCTAATGTGTGGTTGTCTTCTAGATACGTAAAACAGAAATAATATCATTTATCATGCCCTAAATTCTGAATGGTGTGTGGAGCCATGAATTAAACATGCTGTGTAAAAGGATGCTATAAATGCTTCAACACAGGCTGTAAAGATGGTACTGTTTTAATGTGGAGAAACATTTCAGTAAAGTATCTACTACCTAGGAGTTTTCTAAAAAGTAAGCAAAAACCCAAACACCTCCTAAGGCAAAACAAAAACAAATTTGCTGTGTGTCTTCAAAATTATGAACATTTTTTTCTAGAGTTTCTCTTTGGGTATCTTTTTGTTATCCTACATGCACACCCCTAGACTAGTAGTATTATGATTTTTTTTCCTTCCCTCTGCATTTCTTATGCTGTAATTTGAATGAGATGAGCTAATCCAGGGGCGGTTCTGAGTATACATTTTGCAAATGCAGGGTGTTGAACTAGGTGATCTAGCTGTATGATTCTGAGCAAATAATTAATCACACATAGCATCTATATCAGTAGAAGTAGGAGCAGCAATGCAAACATTAATCATGTTTGTGCCTGACTGGAAAGTAATGCCCATCAAGTTAGACATCGTAACATTTCAGCCTTCTGCAGGAAATTGTATTTTCCTGCTGGTTTGAAAATAAGGATAATGCTTCTTTGTTGTATTTTTTAAAAATAAAAATCCTGTAATGATAGCAAAAATTCAACTACTGACACGTTTGTTCTATAGGTGGAAGTTAAATGGAACCAGTGTTGACATTGGTATGGATTACCGCTACAGTGTGGTTGAAGGCAGCTTGTTGATCAATAATCCCAATAAAACTCAAGATGCCGGAACATACCAGTGCATAGCAACAAACTCATTTGGAACAATTGTTAGCAGAGAAGCCAAACTTCAATTTGCGTGTAAGTAACAATGATGTCACATGGCAGATATTGCTTTGTTGTAAGTTGCTGTTTTATAGCCTTTTGCTATAAAATTGATGTTTTTTTTAGATGGTTGCACATTATTTCATTTAGGATGCATCTTTATTTGTACAATAAATTCTTAAAACTGAAAGTTCAAATATTTTGAAAGGTCCTTTCTCACTAAGAATTTAAATTCTATTTAGGTTTTGGGTTGGAGTGAAAGAGGAAGAAAGAGCATATGACATATAATGAGAGACTATTAGCAGGAGAACTGCTATCAGTGCTCAACACATTTTAAAACTTTAGAACTAATAAAATGGGCATAATCTTTAAAAGGGAAAGCACACAATGACTGTTTTATGTAGTGTGACATCTAATAAGCAATGCAAAAACATTCAGCAGAGATGTTTTGGAATACTTCTGAACAACTGTGTTTGTCCTGAGACTTTAAATGCTTTACATATGGTCAGATTATGTGTTTGTGGACATTTGTGGACTGTTCCATTCTGAACACCTCGCTCAAGTTTTATCTGTGTGTTCAGCTGTCAAAGACATTCAGTCGAGTTAATAAATTATACAGAAAGGTTAAATAGAAATAGTTTTTGGAAGACATTTCTTTGTTTCTTCTGATTTTCCTTTATTTATGAAAAAGTATGGTGTGATATTATGATGATGAATATTTAAATACTGCTTTTCAACAGAAGTTCCCAAAGTGGGTTGCATAGCAAAAGCAATGAAAAGTTGTTTTCTTGTCCCAAAGAGACTAATATTTTTATTTGATAGGGTGTTTTTTTTTTCAAATAATATGGAGAGACACCAGGAAACAGTCCCTGGGGGAGATGAACAGTCCCTCTGGGATGAACATAGATCATTGCTATGAAATATAAGAAACATATTTCTGCAAAGGATAAGAGAACCACCACTTAAAAAGTACCTCAATCCACTTAGGCCCCCTATCTGATCTAGTTCTCCCCCCACAAACACACTGATGCATGCGTGCTATAATGGCCAGTTCAAGTCCTAGCAACTGTCTTCTGTCTTTTGTGCCTGTCAGCAATCTTTGTTTCCCAACCTCTGGGAGCTGCCTGCTTTTTGCTGAGATGTGCCCATGGAAGAAGTTAGCCTCAAACCAATGACCTCTGCCACTGCACCTGCCTGATATTATGAGAATTGGTTGATAACACCATGTCCACCTCAGAACTCCAGGCTATGTGTATTCTTCATGTATTCTAATTGAGCTGCACCTGCTAAGATAGTCCTAACCAAGGGAACATAGCTTGTTGGCATTAACTTGGCCATTGTCCTTGCACATGTCCTGCTAAGAGGCCTTTAATGATGAGAACCTAGGCAGTAGCCATATTCACAACAATACATACAGGCATGTCCTGGTATCCGCTGGGTTTCTGTTCCAGACCCTATTGTGGATATCTGAAACGGTGGATACCGAGGTAAGGAGTCCTTTTTAAATATAGGGGAACATCAGTGGTTTGGGGGCCACAAGGTGTGAAAAAAAAAGTTGTTTAATGCTCCCCTATCTTTTTAATAGGAGTCTCAGGATGCATAGTATCCATGGATAACTGAAACCGTGGATACCAGGGCATGCCTGTATATCATTTGCTATCAATTAGTCTATTTCTTGCCAACTAGCACCGATTGGCCAATAAATGAGCACCTTGGCAATAAAGATTTGAAACAGATTTGCTCAGCCTGAAGTCTTGTTGAGAGCTGTTTGGAAGCGGGCTCATCATGGTGAGGTTTGCGAAGCTGCTAGGTCACAGAGTCCTAGAGAAGAAAAACACAGACATAGGAGATAAGGTTGCAAAGAGTATCTGTATTAACAGACAAAGCTTCCAGCAGCAAAGCACAAACGGTTGAAGCAAAGATTCTTCCAGTACGCCCAATGCCACATGCTCATGCCTCTAACATAACCCACACCCACAGGTGGTTCAGGCTCTGGTTAAATGGTCCCCAGGGCCAATCTGAATGAGATCAGATTGGATGATCTTATCCCCTTGCTTGTTGCTGGGTCAGAGTGACTCAGCATTTCTCAGCAGAACTCCTGGGTCCATTCTCTTGCAGTGACTCAGCATTTTTCAGTTCTGCTCACCCATACAGACCTGCAAATTTTCCAGGCATTGTTTCACAATACCTAACAAGACTTAACTTCAATGACTTGTGTGCCGCTGCATTGCTCCACAAGCCCACCTGATAACACCTTGTAAGGTTGGCTTTGTTTCAGACTTAGGAGAAATAAAGTACCTTTGCATCTTGACCCTGGCCTTACTCTGAACCCACAAAGGAGGGCTGCTGTGGCTATGGCTGCGTGATTAGAACATATGCCAAAGAGGTAGAAGCCACATCCTGTGGTGATAGGGCACTTGGAGAGGGAATTTTCCGCTTTCCCAATGGGTCTCCTCAATACTGTACCAGCTGTTTTGGAGATGCAGAACCAAGGAAAGTGAGGAAGGATGTGACTGCCAATATTCCCGCCCCCTTTCTACCCTATTCCACCTTCTCCCTGCCCAGATATTCTCCGAATCCTCCCACTCCATTCCCTGTATTTCCCATCCGTACTCCTGCCTTTCTTGACACCAAGTGATGGTGTCTTTGCTGCTGTTGAATGTGTGTGGCCTTCAGTGACTGCACTGGAGGTCTCATTGCACCCACCTGCAGTGCAGCATGATGTGCAGTGGATCCAAGTACATCTGTCTGGATACTGACGCTTCTGCCAGTGGAAGCATTTCAGATAGGCTTGGACAATTTGTCATGTTGCTATATAATATGGCCATGCGATTGACAAAATATTTGATATCGCTGTTAGGAGTTAATTAATTGGACCAGTTTGTAAAGAGCAAATTTTGTTCTGTTTAACCAGATATACTGTATGTATTTAAAAAATCATGACAGATTCACCATCCTCTACTACTGATTGTTTTAGTAAAGAAAAAAAATGATGGGTAATTGATCGTTTTTTTTTGTTTTTTTCCTGTCACATCTTCTGTATATATATTTTTAAATCATAGCTATGTGAGCCTTATGTAGGTTGACATGGGAACACCCATCTTTCACACAGAGAGATTATTCACTATTTCATGTGACATACGAGATTATGATAAGTAGCCTCTTCCAGTGAGAAATTTAGAAAACAGAAAAAGTGCTGAACTCTTAATGTCTTAGGAGTCTGCCTTGAAAGCCTTTTCACCTTTCCGGTCGCCACACCTTAAAAAAGATATAGGGGAACTAGAGAAGGTGCAGAAGAGAGCAACCAAAATGATTATGGGGCAGGGGCACCTCCCATATGAGGAAAGGGCTCTTTTGGGGCTCTTCAGCCTAGAAAAAAAGGCACCTGAGGGAGGACTTGATTGAGACATACAAAATTATACCTGGGATGGATAAAGTGGAGGTTTTTTTCCCTCTCACACAATATCAGAACCAGGGGACATCCACTAAAATTGAGTGTTGGGAGAGTGAAAACAGATAAAATACTCTTTTTGTTGTTGCTGTTCAAGTGCTAAGTCATGTCCGATTCTTCGCGACCCCATGGACCACAGTACGCCAGGCCTCCCTGTCCTCCACTAGCTTTCAGAGTTCGCTCAATTTCATGTTCATTGCTTTGGTGACACTATCTAACCATCTCATCCTCTGCTGTCCCCTCTCCTTTTGCCTTCAATCTTTCCCAGCATGAGGGTCTTTTCTAAAGAGTCCTCTCTTCTCATGAGGTGTCCAGAGTATTGGAGCTTCAGCTTCAGGATTTGTCCTTCCAGGGAGCAATCAGGCTTGACTTCCTGTAGGATTGACCGATTGGATCTCCTTGCCGTCCAGGGGACTCAAGAGTCTTCTCCAACATCATAATTTGAAAGCATCTATTCTTTGGCGCTCTGCCTTTCTTATGGTCCAGCTCTCACATCCATACATTGCTACTGGGAAAACCATAGCTTTGACTGTGCAAACCTTTGTTGGCAGGGTGATGTCTCGGCTTTTTATTAAGTTGTCTAGATTCGCCATAGTTTTCCTCCCAAGAAGTTAACTTCTTTTAATTTTATGGCTGCAGTCATCATCTGCGGTGATCTTGGAGCCCAGGAAAATAGTCTGTCACTGCTTCCATTTCTTCCCCTTCTATTTGCCAGGAAGTGATGGGAGATCCAATGGGGCTCTTCTTATATTCTTATGTTCACCAATTTTTAATTTGAGATTACTGATCATAGTCATTTACTATACAAGAAAATCTCTCTTGTCATGGTTTGTCAGAAGTGCTGCTTTTGCCGCTCTTCCCTTCCTTCAAGACTTACTCCGTATGTGTTTCTCCTGAGAGAAGACAGCTTTTCCTGTTCGAACTATGCATCTATCCCACAACCAGATGCCCAGTGTGGACATAACAACTACAGTTGTCCTCAAGATTCTTCTGAAGACAGTTAAGAAACTTAACTAAGCAGAATCTGGGCTATTAACTAGTGCCAGGTGTTGTGACCATATCACCCCTCTGTTGCACTTTCTGCCTTGGCTACTTGTACTTCTGTACATTTAAAGTGAGGGGGGAAGAGCTATGAAACCCTTAACATTTTGAAACCTAAATATGTTAAAGACTGTTTCTCCCCATATTAATCGGCTCACCTAGAAGGCTGTTTTCTGAGTGCCATCATTTGTAGAAATAAAGTTGATGGTATGTCCTTATAAAGACTTCTTCGTTGTGGCACCTGGTCTGTGGAACTCCCAGTTAAGGTCTGGACTAACCCCTCCTTGTCAATATTTCTTTGGGATATAAAAAAAAATGTTTTTGTTTTGGCAAGCTGGTTTGTTTGTTTATAATTGTTTACAGCTCTGAAAGCAGTTGTGGTTTTTGTTGTTTTGTTCCTGGCTGCTTTGATTGTCCTGTTGATTATTGTAGAATTGTTTATTTTAATTTTTATTGATTTTTTAACCCTTTCTAAGCTGCCTTGTGCTTTTCATTTTGGTCAGGATAGACAGACTACAAATCTTTTCAACTGATATGTCACTTAGCCAGATCCCCCAGGGTCAAAAAAGCCAAATTTGTTTCATATCAACTCGGACAGTTTGGTAATGGTGGTGGGGAGAGATCCAGTGCGCTCTCCATTTTTTCTTTTTGTTTCCTTTTACTTTCCTTCTCTTAAAAGTGGAAGAGCATCTTAGAACTAGTTTTCTCCAATGGATAGAATGTGCCTTGCATCAATTCCCAAGTCAGATAAAAATTAAACCAAGCACTTTATTTTTTGAAATGAATTATTCTGAATATTATATTGACATTCATCTTTTTAAACCTGAAAATAAGCAAAATATTTACTAACTGGAAAACCAATTTTATGCTAGGCTTCAATGAATGCTTCATAAAAATGGTAGTTAGCAAAAAGTAATAGCCATCAGAAGACAAATTCTTGCATTTTCCAGTATAATTTACAGTATAGTATCAGCTTCTTATAACCCAGTAGTGTTTTTTCCATGACCAAAAGTGTGTTCTTATAAAAGGTAGGTAATGAACAGCTTGGAGACGAGTAACTTGAAATCTTGAATTGTCAGGGAGATTGCATCATAAATACTGCTTTTGGTTTCATCTTCTGGGATCCAGGTGGGAAAAGGTGCTTCTGGGTTGCAAGGATTTGCCCGTGACACCACTGTTGCCTAGGGGACGCCCGATTGCCAAAGGAAAGTCAATCTTCGGGGAGGCTCCTTTCATGTCCCCCTGGGGTCCAGGTGAAATCCACAGTATCTCAGTTCTCACAGATCAAAGAAACTTCCCTATTCACTAAGTTAATTTTCAGTACATTACTGTTTAAGCATAACAAAAAGCTTGTGCTGTTGTGACACCATGTGTGAAGGTCACACAGCAGCTCGCCATATTTTATAGCCACATGGAGGGCCCAATCCTATCCAGCTTTTCAGCACTGATACAGCCCAAGCCCAAACATTTGTTGCCTTACCTTAAAGAGGCCTTTGCTACTCCCCCCTCCAACTGCAGGATGCAACACATATCCCCTTGCCATGGTTGCATTGACACTGGAAAGTTGGATAGGATTGGGCCCTGAAGATGCTAAAATGGCAAATATCATTAATTCAGGTGGTCCTTTGCCCCTTACTTAAATAGTATAGTGAATATATAGAACAGTGAAATAGGCTTAGGTCATCCTCTGTCAAAAGTAATGTGGAGGAAATCACATCAACAGGAGATACTCTTTCAACCATTGGAATTGAAATGATTTAAGTATTTCGGTTTGATTTAGTCCCCGTCTCCCCATTTTTTTCTCAAGGACAAAAAAAAGTTTGAACCTTTCCCTTAATGTGTGAGCCCATAAAATTAAAATCTATGTTGCGTTTCATTAATTGGTATGTCATTGTAGCCCAGGAATACATCTGGACTATAATAGAAACTGTGACAGATGAGTAAGCATAAGCTAGGCTTGACTGGTTTTTAATTAAGAAGGTTCCCTAGATAAACAAAGTTAGTTTCTTAGCAATGAAGTAGCAAATGGTCACTCTTTCGACCAACACAGCGCTAACATTAATATCTGTTGCATGGCATATGCATCACTCACATTTGAGTCAAAACAGGATATTCCCAACAAAAGATGAAACATGAAATAAAATCAGATTACAGTTAGGATTTTTGTTTGTTTGTTTGGAGTTTGAGCTTTTGTTCATGTTCAAAATGATATGTCATCGCATTAATCTAGGTAAGAAGAGACAGAACTGTCTCAGTTTTGAAATATCCATGGTGAATTACATTTATTACGCAAGATTTGCCTCTGAAATAAAGGCATGCATCAATTTTGATGATGTATACCTTTCAATACCACCCTTCAAGTTAGGTATATGTAGCTCTCATATAAGAAAGCAACAGTGAGGGACACTTGGTGGAAGCATTGGGAGGCGGAGCAGATTTAAGAGCTCAAAGCTTTGTTTATTTCACTTTTTTTCCCGTTATCATTGTAGAAGGGCTACCTATTGACTATAGAGAAATGTGAAAATGCATCCCAATAAGAAGCCAGTCTAGCAGTTTGAAATACCATTGGAAGAATTTCTGTCCTCAAAAACTCTCTGTGGGTCTTTATTGTCTCTTTTACAATGCCCAGTTACAGTGAATTTAACCTATCTTCTTCTGCTACCCGGGACCTCTGTACAGACTGTTCTTGCTCTTACAATCCCTGACCTACCTGTAAATCCAGCAATTCAGCCATAGTCTCTCAAGCATTGTTTCCATCATGTGTTGAGATATTTTTAGCATAGAAAAGCCAAGTTGCTATAGTGTCAGAGGCTCAGTTTGTCTTAGCAAGCAACACCTTTTCTCAGTTTCCCCTTTAATCTGTATTGCCTGTTGTTCTGCTGGGTAGCTTGTGCTTTAATCTGTCTTGTGCCTCATTTTAACTTCTGTGCTAAATTACAAAAGACAAAAGGCTGCCATTATACTCAAGGGTTGAATTTTGAATACAAGGGCATCATTAAAACATGTCCCCCCTCCCCCATTAAGAGCTAAATTATTCTTTGTGTAGCTTATTCCCTGCAGATTAAACTCCGAAGTAGCTATTTAAGCTCTCTGAAAAGGTCAGAGCGGGTCAGCAATTTATTCCTGGAATATGTATTTAGGTTACAAACTGATTATGATGAAAGTGCTAATACGTGACCCCAAATACTTGCTATGTTATACATGATTAACATTTCAAATGTGTTCCTTGTTTCTTGACGTGCTAAGTTGTCTTTTCCAAAGGTAAGGAATCTGGTATGTTTGGCTAATGAGATATGGATTGATGAAACTAAAACACTCTTTGCTTGTAGCTGTAAGGATCCACAACTTTAAGCTCCACATAATGTCTTCAAGAGTTAACCCGCTAACGATAATGAAGGGACTCTGTCATTCAGATGAGATGAAATGGTGTAGGTTCCCTTTTGGTGACCAAGCCTAACATGACTGGGGGTGCAATCTTTCCAGTGCTGATGCATCCATGTGCACTGCCTCTGTGGTGGTGATCGGGCAGTTACCTTGGCCTCCTCACTGCAAGGGAACGTTTGTTCCCTTACCTTGGGGCTTCACTGTGGCTACATCAGAGCTAGAAAGTTGGATAGGATTGGGCCCAGAGTTGTTTTCTGCCTGTCGCTTGATTTCAGAAACAAAAGACCATAATGTAGCTCTCCGCCCCCAGAAATGAAGGATGTGCTCGCTTTGAAGTGCATGGGAGTTAAGCTGCTCAGTGCATGCAGGGCTGCAGCCGAAGTCAGCAGGAACTATGCCTAGATAAGGGATGCTGCTATGAGCCTTTTCGCAATTCACTCTATTCAGAAAGATTATCTTTGGAGCTATCAATTATTAACACATAACCGAGAAGCAAAATAAATAATTGATCTTGCAAAGTGCTCCGCAGCCTCCTCGCCCTCTGGTTGATTAACTTTATTCCGTGTCCTACAGGCACCTATGGTGTTGGTGCACTTTGATCCTTCCGCTCCCTACTTGTGGTGCATGGTAATCTGGGTGGTACTAGGTTATATTTCCAATTGCAGGGGTTAGCAGTTTAACCCTGTTCTAATATTATGGAGGATTCCGACTGTCTTTGTCCCGTAGAGACCTGCTGAAATTCATGGTAAAGCTCTCCTGGTAGATAATGCTAGACCTGGGCCCTTTGAGAGGTAGCTCACCCTCTGAACATCCTTTGCCGGCATCCTTCACAGTGCCTTCCACTTACGCATGCCCATGCGTTAGGGAAGACACCTTGGCTTGTTTCATCCCCCCCAGGATATCCTTTTAAGTTAGAGTTAAAACCTGCTTGTTCTTGCCTGGCTTCTTTAAACTAAAACGTTGCATAGTATCATAGGAGGGATGCCTTGTGGTAGTGTTATAGCGGGATATAAGGCTACCGCAGGGACTTGCTTAGGAGTCAAAGTGAAGAAATGGCCTTCCAGCACCAGGTGTGTTTTATTGTGTCTAGGCATTATTCAGCTGTCAGTAATGCTTTAAATTTTTAAAACTACACGTAGTCCACATCGCCTGCTACTGAATTGTATTAGTATTCAGTGGAAATTGTTTCACGTCAGCATAAACTAAAGTCAGATTTCAAAAAGATTTTAAGAAAAACTGATGTGCAAGACTCTGTTCACGTTACCCCTGCTAACTGGGCAAGAGGCACTTTTTCAAGTGGCGTTCCTCTTATATTTAGCTGGGGGAGGGTAATTGTCCCTCTTCACCCCTGCACAGAGTCTTTTCTAGTGGCTGTTGCTGGTGGCGTGCTGCATTTTTTTTAGATTGTGAGCCCTTTGGGACAGGGAGCCATTTAACTTCATTATTATTATTATTATTATTATTATTATTATTATTATTATTATTAT